>JAQGBA010001186.1:0-17696 GCA_034698125.1 Prionchulus punctatus | reverse complement strand
TTTACTTCATTCTGACTTATACAAGCAGAGATATATAGCCTCAAACAGGGTGCAATCTTTCTGGTACACCCGGTACAAAGAGACATGTATAGTATGTATATCATTATTCTATACATACTGTAGTTACATTTTATGAAACAAGCCGGCATCAGAGTATTTTTTGAGTGTCATTATGGTTAGGCACTGAATAACCGCTGCCTACATTTCTTGATAGCATTCCCATTAGCTTAATTACTTTTGATGCTTATAGCTTGTGATAACCCTTTCGAGGTGACCAGCAATATCGCTCTTAAAAACAGATGACCATAAAAGCCAATACAAACTATGTACAACTTTTTAGGTTGCTGCTTGTCATAAAAGGTAACCAAGAAGTAAACTTCACTTCTGCATTATGGATATATGCGCATGGTGGCGCATGTACCACCTTTCTATACCATACATACTATTACAGTACGTCCTATGGCTGCTTCATGTTACGGCCACACTTTTTTTGATAGCATTCCCATTTAGCTTGATACCTTTGATGCTTACAGTTTGTTAGTCCCCCAAAAAGGCGACCAGCAATAAAGTTCTAGTAAGCACGTGTCCATAAAAGGGTATACAAGCTACATCTTACATAACAGGAAAACTTCAGATAAGTGCAACTTTTTTTTAAAAATGGTTTAAAACTTCGGATAAGTGCAACTTTGGTTAAGTCAACTCCGGATAAGTGCAACTTTTTTTGATGTCTCGACGGCTTGCACTTATCCGACTTCGATTGTATTAAGGGTTAAAATCCGGAACGTATTGTCATTCTATTGGTGCTGGGCTCCAAGAAATCTACCGAACGACAGGACCGAAAATTAGTAAAAATGTCAGAACTGAATCAAAGAAAAACGGCCCCAGAACTTAAAATTGAATGGGAACAGTCAGCCGGCCCAATAGGTCTCGTCCAGTACTGTTAGGAGATGCTTGATAGAGAATGGGTTGAGTGGTAGAATTGCCAGACGAAAGCCATTCATTTCAGAAGTGAATAAAATCAAACGGTTAAGTTTGCCAAAAATCATTTAAATTGGGCCAAGTTCTTTGGTCTGATGAAACAAAGTTTGAATTTTTCAATCACAAACGACGAAGATGCATCCACCAAAGAGTTGGGGAAGAATACAACTCGAATTGCCTCGTTGGTACTGTGAAACATGGTGGCGGATCAGTAATGGTAAGGGGAGCCACGGGAATAGCTGATGTTGGCGAGCAAGAAAAAGTTGATTATATTATAAATGCTAAAAACTATTATCGGAATCTTCGATAGGAATTTGTATTAGTCATTAGTCGAAAAATCATTGAAACAACCAGAAGAACAGTGGCTTTTCAACAAGATAATGATCCGAAGCATAAAGCCCAAATTGTGACAAAGCACCTTATTGATGTGGGAATTACAGTCCTCTAGTGGCCTCCTCAGTTACCCGACCTTAATCCAATTGAACATTTCCTGCAATTGATGAAGGCAAAATGTGAGCAAAACGGATTCCGGGCAAAAAACAAAGAGGAATTATTTGATTTCCTTCTTCAAATGTGGTCCAAAATTACAGTTGAAGAATGTGCAAATTTGGTTAGCAGCATGCTCAACCGTTTGAAGGAACCGAAGGAAGTTACTATATCTGGTGGTGGACCAACCTGTTACTAGTCGAGAGAGAATCGTTTTTGCTATCTAATGATGTTAGATTTATTTCATTTTGCCCAGTACTTGTTGAGAAATCGAATAAAAACGATTGTACTTTATTTATTCTGGGGTGAGTCGAAAATTATGACTGCTACTGTATAACAAACACAATTTAACTAGGTCGTTGCAAAACAATCAATTCATTCAAATTCGACCATTTGCCAGTGGCCCACTATTTTGTTTACATTGAATTTTATAAAAATCGACAGACAGTAGAATCAACAATGGTTTTTAGGCCTGAAACTCGTTTTCGTCCTCCGATGAAAACAAAAAATATTCCACTGGCCGGTGTGAGACCGATCTTTTTTCAATGGCGCTTATCTCTCTTTTTGTTGACATTTCTCGTTTTGGTCTCCTAAAACCAAGGCCGAGCAAGAACGCCAGAAATTCAGGTCGAACCGCTGAAAACAAGGGCGCGAGACGTTTTATTGTTATTTTCTTATTGACTTGCAAACTATCCGTTTTTAGCGAGTGGGAATTTTTGCAATAATTTGTTTTTTGGCGGCGTTAAACCTGCACCAATGTTGTGAAGGTATTTCGCATCTTGCAACGAATGATTTGTACCTGCGAATAAATTAGCGGCAATGCAGTTGAAAATGTTGAAATTGAAACATATTGTCTCGCGGTACGAGCTCATTCTATTTTCATACGTTTTTTTGTTTCAAATCTAACTTTTGCTGATCTCGACATAAATTTTTGCATCTTTTGCTATTTTTGCAGAAAGTTTTGCACATCAGCTGCTTCGCCACTGCCCACCGAAGTGGACGCTGTAGTCATCGGTGGGGGCAGCATCGGATGTAATACGTTGTACCACTTGACCAAGCTCGGCGTCCGAAATTGCATACTCGTCGAACGTGACAAAATCACATCCGGAACCACTTGGCATACAGCCGGTACCGATTCGACAACTATAGACGCATAGAGACTGCAAAACTTTCTCAGTTTGCGAAAATGAAATACATGCCTATTTTAATGTGGATTCGCAAGTATAAGTTTAGTCTGGCAATATTCCAATGCAATTTTGATAAATGGCAGTTGGTTAATTTTCCACGTGCGGTGGATTAAAAGCAAAAAAATGCTGTGATTATCGATAAATGCGGAAAAAAGTCCAGTCTTTTCTTTTTTTCAATTTTAATCAAGCGTGCCATTTTTTACAAAACTATGGAGCAATAAAACCGAAAAATTTTCGCAAAAGTGTTCCGTACGCAATTTTCTCCAGCCGTATAGCAAATTGCCAGATTATACTTATACTCGCGAATCAAGATTAAAAATACGCATTTCGATTTCGAAAGCCGAATTTACTTTAGTTACAACTAGCCAATAGTTCGTAGACTTTTGATTCTCAGGACTCTTGTGGCGACTGAGGCCAAGCGATGTCGACATCCAACTGTTGGCTCGCACCAGGGACTTGAACGCCGAAATCTTGGAACAGGAAACTGGACAGTCCACTGGCTGGATACAAAACGGCGGGCTGTTCATCGCCAACAACGCCGAACGCTTGAACGAGTACAAAAGGCTGATGACGTTGGGAAAATGTTTCGGCGTCGAGTCGTACGTGCTTGATCCGCGAGAAACAAAAAAACTGTACCCGCTGATGAACGTCCGAGACCTGTACGGTACGCTGTACAGTCCCAAGGACGGATTGATCGACCCTTCTTCGTTGTGCGATGGGCTCGTACGTGCGGCTCGAAAAAATGGCGGCAAAGTTTTCGAGAACTGTTCGGTTACAGTGAGACTTAGGTTTACCTTCTTGAAAGGTAAAATTGCTCCGAAAGTGAAATATTCTTCAGAATATTTGCACGACAACTAACGATTTCGGTACAAAATGCGTGTCAGCAATTGAAACTACAAAAGGCACTGTAAAAACGAAAACAGTGGTCAACTGCGCCGGGGCATGGTCGGCCAACATTGGGCGAATGGCCGGGGTCAACGTGCCACTGATAGCCATGAAGCACGCTTATGCTATCACTGATAAGATAGACGGAATTCGGAACATGCCCAATGTCCGCGACCACGACGCAAGCGTATACTTGAAGCAAGTTTCATGCACCGGCCAGTGACTAAAGTGACCAATCTATGAGACTATAGTTGCACAGATGCTATAGTCGGGAGTGGATCATAGTTACAAAGATGCTATAGTTTGCATAGACACTATAGTGACCCGGTGACAATTAGTGACTAGATGACCATTAGTGACCACCACTGGCCGCAACTGATGTCCATTTCTTATTTGAAGATTACAAGGCGACGCTTTGGCCATTGGCGGCTATGAGCCTAATCCAGTATTTTGGGACGACATCCGAGAGGATTTCGCTTTTTCTCTATTCGAACTGGATTGGAACGTTTTCGGCGTTCATATAAAAGGAGCAATAAATCGGTACGGCTGAGAAGATTTCCGAGCAAAATTCCATTCCAATGTCTTCTTGCATTATCAGGGTACCAATTTTGAACAATATCGGCATTAAAAGCGAGATTTGCGGGCCGGAGTCGTTCACGCCCGACCATCGAGCTCTGATGGGCGAAAGCCCCGAGGTCAGAGGATTTTACCTCGGGTGCGGGTTCAACTCCGCCGGCATGATGCTGGGCGGCGGCTGTGGCCAACAGTTGGCTCAGTGGATGATCGCGGGCAGACCCGAGCTGCACATGTACAGTTACGACATCCGCAGATTTTCCACTAGACTGACCAACGACCACGAGTGGATCCGCCAACGCAGCCACGAGTCTTATGCAAATAACTATCAGATCGTTTTTCCGTACGACGAGCCACTGGCCAGTCGACCAAAACGCACGGATCCATTGTACCATGCGCTGCTGGACCAGGGCTGTGTGTTTCAAGAGCGGTTAGGTTGGGAGCGGCCATCGTGGTTCGCGGTCGATGGTCGAACTAGCCCCATGCTACAGTACGACTACTACGGGTCGTACGGTCACTCCGCGCACGATGGCTACGTGTATAAGGAGAGGGTCGACATGGATCACACGTTCGAATTTCCAAAGAATCACGACACGATTGGTGAGTGGTCAGTGACTATAGTTGTGTGGTAACTGTAGTTGTCCAGTAACACTAGTTGTCCAGTGGCTATAACTAGACGTTGACTGCATGTATACTTATCCAGTTACCGTATATATTTGTCCAGTGAGTATCGGTTGTTTTCTAAAACAAAATGGCTCACTGGCTAAAATGGTTTTCAGGCGAAGAATGCCGCTCGTGCAGAACCAAGGTGGCTATTTTCGACATGTCATACTTCGGCAAATTCTACTTGATCGGCGACGATAGTCAGAAGGCTGTCGATTGGATATTCACGAACGATATGAGGAAATCGGTCGGATCTACGATCTACACTTGCATGTTGAACGATCGAGGCGGCATCGAAGCCGACTTGACTGTGTCTGTGCTAGAGTCGGCCGACCATGGAATCGATGGCGGAATCGATGTCCATCGACCTAAATTCGCTGGACGCGGGTTTTACATAGCCGCCGGCGGGGGCATAGCCGAACACGTGCGGCGACATATAGAGAAAGAAATCGAATCGAAAAATTACAAAGCTAGCTTGTTGGATGTGACCGACGACATGGCTATGATTAGCGTCCAGGGTCCGAATAGTCGATCGCTCATGCAAGAAATCCTGCAGGATGTTCAACTGTCGGACGACTCCTTGCCATTCTCGAGTCACAAGCCTGTTCGAGTTGCAAACCACAGTTGCAGAATAATGAGACTATCGTTCGTCGGCGAACTCGGATACGAGTTGCACGTACCGAACAAAAGTGCCTTAGCCGTTTATGAGGCCATTATGAAAGTCGGCAGCAAATATGGCGTTCGAAATGCTGGCTACAGGGCTATAGATGCTCTGAGCATAGAAAAAGGTAACCAAAAAGCTACGATAGCCAGGTAACAATTATCTACGAGGTACTAAAATCAGTTAACGCGTTTAGCCATAGCTCAACTATAGTCATTGAATAATAGTAAATGGAGGACTATAGTCACTGACCTGGTTATACTTCTATTAGGATATCGCTTATGGGGGACTGATATTCGATCGACTGACACTCCTTTGGAAGCTGGTTTGGCATTCACATGCAAATTGAAATCTGACGTTCAGTTCAAAGGTCGAAGCGTGTTGGAAAATCAAAAGAGCAAAGGACTGATCAAAAAACTCATTTGTTTGACTCTCAACGAGTAAGTTCTGGACAAAAACGTGAAACATGCAGGAATACGTGGGAAAACATTTTGTTTCGAATTTTGCAGACATAGACCATTATGGGGTCTCGAAGCTATATACCATAATGGTACTGTAGTTGGTTTTGTACGTCGAGCGGATTTTGCATTTACTGCACAAAAGCCGATCGCCCATGGATACATTACAGTCAAAAATGATCAAAAATTGACAACAGAGTGGCTCAAGTAGTCGAACTATAGTTGTCCTCTATAGTAATTTTACCAGCTACCAGACAAGTGTCCACTACAAACTATGGAGGCAGTGTAATCGTCCATTTCATGAACTATAGTTGTCACTATAGTTGTACGAAACATCAACACGAAACTGTTTGACATTTTACAGAAGTGGACCTTATGAAATCGAATCTATGGGCGTCAGGTACTCAGCCAAGTTACAAATGAAGCCAGTTTTTGATCCTGAAAATAAAAGATTGAAAGGCATATACGACACTTGATTGGCGATGCTTTGCATTGTAAATTTTTTTTGTAAACATGATGGAATCAAAATTGGATGCCATAACAATAAATCAAAGCTGATTATTGGTTTGATAGACACTTATGTTGGTTCATTTCTTATCCTCGTCGAGCAGTGGCGCAGCATCTATCAATGCTGGTATTGCAAGTATAACTACCACCGCACGCACCGCCAACACAGGATCCAATAGGGTCGGATCCATCGGCGCACTTCAAACCTAAAGGCATATTATAAATAAGTTTAAAACTAAAGTTGTAGCAGGATTTTGCAGAGTGACTTCCTCTCTGTTTTGTAAGTCTGCAACTTTACCTGTAGTCTGACAGCACAAGTTTTTCGAGGGGTCGCATGTGAAACCAGCGCCACATATATCACCAGGTACCATACAAGGGCCAGCAGTTGCCTGCCCGTTTGGACATTGAGGCAATTTTCCTTTTCCTCCATTAAAAGCAAAACAAAATCAATTTATTTCAATGTTCCAGCAAAAAGTGAAAACTAGTAAGTGAAACCTATACTGTGAGCTTCGCCATTTGTTGCCATTAAAACAACGGCAAGAATAATCATGCACATTTGATTGCGCATGGTACACTGTGAGAACTATTGTCCGGGTAAAAAATCCAACTGTCTCCTCGTCAGCTACTGCAGTAGATTGAAGTTATAATTGTTCTGACAAACAAATTTCTTCATTTGCTCTATTGTTTTAGCTTGCCAGGTTTGACCAGTTGCTGTTATTGTTTTGCATGCATTTTGAATGTAATAAAAAATTACAATGCAGATTAGGTCTTGTTTTTTTTTCAGAATCAAGTTTTTGTTTTATAGTAAACGATATTTCAATTTAACTGTGTTCATTTTGCTTATGCGACAAAAACAAAAGTCCTTTAACAACTGCGCTGAAACAAAGTATATATAGTAATCCTATCTATCAAAGTACAGTAATCCTGTCTATAGCGCTAGAGAGCTATATCTATCCAAACAGCTCGAAGAATCTTCATCACAAACGTCTATCCCAATTACTCTTACAACAATGTTCTGCCTACAAAAGTATCTGTAAAGCTTCGCGAGCAAACGGGCTATCACGAAGCTTGCAAATCTACCCTAAGGGAATGGAAATCATCCAACTTGTAGATACCCAGGAAAGGAAACTGTACACGTAGGAACAAACCATACTTTCCAGTTGTCCACGAGGCGTGAAGGTGGAAAAGTGTGAAATATCAAGTTGGTTGGTAATAGCTTGTGTAAGTGTCATCGGTAGGAAATTTGTATTATTTTGAATTTACCATAATTACTTGTTCGATAGTCGCGTCGAGACCTGATTGTGTTCTTTGCAAATTTGCGCGTGTTTGTTTATTTGTGTCGACCGTTTCTGCGCGCCTCCTAATAAGCGCGTGTTGATCGCTGGATAGTGCACTCCCGGTATGTAGCTCGATATAATTAGACGACGTTTTATTAGTTTATCCGGCCGTTGTTTTGTTTTATGAATAAATTACTGACGCGCTGACGTAGGAAAAGAACTAAAAATACAGGTTAAAATTCAAAGTCCATTTCATGCAAATATTTCGTTTATTCTGCTCAGAAATTACCGGCGAAAAGCTTGTTCATTGTAGGCTGATTGGAAGAATTCTTCGTTCATTGGAAGAAGCTGATTGAAAATTTTGTGATTGTGTGTTTGTTTAATGATCTACGTCGTTGTCTGTTTAAAATTGTACTACACCTTCAAGTTTTGAAGTCGAGAACTTAATAATAATAATTCTGCTCAGAACCAACACGATTTCGTCCTGTTTTCATAAGTAAGTGTGGTACATGATTTTTCTAAATTGGTTTTATCTCTTTGTTTGGATTAATTGCATTTGAGGCAACTAAAAATACTGTAGTGTCTAAGTTGTGAAGATATTCTAAAAGCAATTCATTTTGAATGATGCTAGCTATGTAGGGTACAAACTTTGCTGTTGTCACGTTTATGTAGAAAATTACTTGGTTCATTATTCCTGAAAGTTTGTTCTAAAAGTTCTAAATAATGTATTCTTAATTTACATGATAGACTAAAATTTGAAATTCAAATAAAAATTTCATCCTTCTCTTAATGCAGAAAATTTGCTTACCTTAATTATGCTTGAAATATTATCCACGTGTTTCAAAATATTGTGCACATTAATTCGGGTTGTTTTAATTTATATGAAAGGCTAAAATTTTGAATTCTAATAAAAATTTTTTCATTTTGTTAACTTATCGTCAAATGTTGACAGTAGTAGTACTCGTCATCCAAGTAATTAGGAATCGCTCATGTTTTACGATTTAAATTTTCGAAAAGTACATCAGCAAAGTGTGTTGTTGAACTGCGATTGTAATATTTAGTCTCTACATTTTCTAGCTGTTGTCAAGATGAAGGCTGCTGGAAAGTCATAATGTACTCGTCGATTTACAGTAAGAATTCAAAGTATCCATTTTTACATCACAAATCGACTTCTGTTTTAAAGGCACCTGTATTAAGTATTTGAAAATGAAGATCAATCAGTAAAAAATGGATTTCTATTGGCGACAGCCAAAAAGTAGCCAAGTAAAGGAAAGAAAAACAATAAACGAGAAAAAATCACAACCACAGAAAGATGTATTGTTGTTTGTATGTTTTCTTTCTTTTCCCCAGCTTACTACAGTATTTTATATTTCAGCAGACATTGATGAAAAAACGAGCCATCTGTGAACGTTTAAATGATAACAGTGCTGTCGCAATCGAGTAATTTTAAAACTACAACTACAAAGTTCATAGTAATTCTTTGATAAAACTGTAAATTTTAGAATGTCAGTGAAAAATGTACCAAAAGTAATCATAATTAAGCCTTGTCATGCTATCGAAGTGTTACCGGTGAATAGTTCAACAAAACGACATGCAACTGTATCCAGCATTGAAATGATAGAAGAAAAACCTGTGTTGTCTGAAAATCAAGATCAAGAAGGAAAAGAGGATGTTATGTCGAGACACTCAAAGAATAACGAAAGAAAAACAAAAAACGAGTATACTTGAAGGAGTTGTTTGTTAGAGGCATGACGTGTAATACATTTATTTGTTTTTGTTAAGCGCCATAGATAATAACAGATTTGATAGGAAACAAAGTTTCTATCGCCTTCTAAAACATTCTTGCTTAACAAGTACAATTGATGCGCTACAGTATATCGTTCGAAATCGCCATCGGAAGCTGTGGATTGTATTCTTTGCGATCGTTTCTTTATATTGTTTTTATCAATGCAAATTGAACGTCGACACCTATCTCCGATACGAATTGTCGACGCAAGTATTGGAGAAAGAATCTATTTCTACTTTTCAATTTCCTGCAATCACATTTTCTTCTATGCTAATGGGCAAAAAGTCGAAACTGGGAAATCAGGGTGAAGCAGTCGCATACGAACTGAGCGCATTATTTGCCAATACATATGCTGAACTTACTACTTTGATATCTGAAGTAATTTTTTATAACTTTTATAACCACTAGAACCATTTTTCCTCGTCATTGTTGAGATTTCGATTTAATCAAGTTACAAGAATTTTTTGAAGTAATCTGGATGTAGGGCAAAGATTTCGTTATGCTAAGATTGTCCGGGTAATGATGACAGTGATAATAGAATGCATGTGTTTCTGAAAAATTTGCATGTCATTTTTAGGTGACATTAGGGCTTATACAGTGTGTGTGCTTGAGATGAGGAATGCCAATTATTGTAATCGATAGATTGTGCAAAATATTGCATTAATGACTTTTTAGAACAACAAGACATGTCAAAATCATAATAATTTGACGATAGTTGAACAAGAACGCGAAACGGTGGAGTTCAGGGCCAAAGTCGTGAATGGATCAGTTTTTACTTCAAACGAGTATTACATCTCCTACGCTGACATTTTAATGGAATGTATTTGGGATTTGAAAATCATCGATTGCAGCGAGGCAGTTCTGAATCATGTTTCTGATGCCGGCGCAAGTTTCACATTTAACCCTGGTGAAAGGTTTTCTCAGTTAATAATGGACACAGAAGTTGGTGAGTAAAAATGCCTACCGCAGGAAAGATAGACTAATGTAATTAAATTGAGTACTTAGGGGGTTACACGAGGGGTATAATGAGGTTTAGACTAAAATAGCCAGGCAAATTAAGAACAAACATCAAGGCAACATGTCGCAATTACAGTCGAACTCGGATAAGACGGCCTCGGACAAGATGTCCCTGCCAAAGACATATACTAACACACAGTAATCAGTTTGATTAAGAGAGACAAATTTACTACATAAGATGGATGCTTATAGATGTTTCTGTGTTGTTTTCTGTGGACATAACTTTCGGTTAAGATGGACGGCTAGTCGCCTAAGGGAGACCGTAGTAAGTAAATTTTTCAAACAGTTTTTAATGCAAGAAAACACAAATTTTTCTTCAGCCATATCTTAGTCATTGAATTGTTTTCCAATAGTTTTGTTTGTTTGCTCTTGAATATCAAAAAACCTTAGCAACAAACCAAAATACGAACTATTTTTCTCAATCATAGCTTCTGTTAGTTTTTTCCAGTGTACATACATACATATGTACATATGTACATAATGATTAAGTGTAGGAAAATGATACACATACCGTACATAATCAATACAGTTAAGCTATTTCATGGTTTATGTGAATTAAAGCATATCTCGCTTAAGACAGACACTCGGATAAGATGGACGATTGGCATTGGTCCCTTGGCGTCCATCTTATCCGAATTTGACTGTAGTGTGTTTTATAAAACGAAATCTATTTCGTATGTGTAGAAAAATAACGATGATTATAAATGCTAATCCTTGTTTATCGAAATGCATTAGCGAATACTATTACTTGCTCATCGAAATAGAAAGTCAAAGCTCAGGGTGTCATCTGGGGCCATTACACGCATAATGAATGGAAAAACAAATCAGTATGTAACTATAATCGATGACTAAAGCGATAAGCTTAACAAGGATGAAGTATTTTCGTATTGTATTATTAGCAGGGTAAATTTTATTCACCAGACTACAATGTTTATTTACAGGTTACGGTCTAAACTTAACACGATACAATCAAACGCAATTCACCAGCTTCGATGGAAACCGCGGATTACAGTTATATTTTAACATTAAACAGGAGGAATATTGCGGCAATGAGGCAGTAAAAAGAGGGACTGGTCTGTATTTTCAAGTTCACGGACTAAACAGGAGCCCAACCTTTCTGATTAATCCATCAACTTATGTTAGCCCAGGTTACGACTATCACATTATTATCAAACCACAAGTGTTCAAGAGAAAAACTGAACAGTTGCATTTGTGCGCTAACTCCGTCCCTCTCTATTTGGTATACGATGCAAATGATACGGATTATGTATTGGAACATTGTTACATGCAATGTGCTACAGAACATGTATTAAGAGAGTGCCATTGCTATCCAACGAACCTCGGCGCATTTAACGAGGTTTTAATATCGAAAGCGGCTCTCATTGGAGTTGATAAATTAGATGTACATCCATGTATGGAATCACTCATCTGCTTAAAACAATGGCTACACTACAGTATGAGTAGAACCTCGATGAGTGTTCTGTGTCCATCATGCAAACAGCCTTGCGAGGAAACAAAATACTCAATTCAAATAACGAGTCTTCTGCTTTCGCGGAGAAACACGAACCTCAATGGTTTCGATAATATTAGTTTAAACGAACTCCATAAAAATTACATGGCGCTGAACTTTAATTTGGAACTGTCCGGCTTGCAAATAATTGTTGAAGAACAAGCTTTCGACATACACGATTTGTTTGTTTATATCGGAAACAATATAGGTCTGTATTTGGGAATGTCGTTCACAACCATTTTCGAGTTGTTGTATTTCGTAATTGAAGTTGTCGTTTTCATTTTCAAGCGATACTTACTAAATTAATGGCAATGTAGCAACTACCATACAAAAGATTTGTAACTTACTTATCAGGGTGAGGCACGGGAACCAAGTGGTTTTGGAATAATTATAAAATTTTTAGATTTTGCTGCAGACGAAATTTATTGGTAAAAAAATCTTTATAAGTACGTAGCATTTCATTATTATTCACGTTCGGAAAATTAAATCTGGCATATGATAACCATTTTCGTTGACACATTGTTGAAGGCGTTGAAGAAAATTGGTCTCCACTCTTTCCAGCAGGTCTCTATTGATTTGGGTGATCGCCTCTTTCAACTCAATCAATGTACAGGGCTTGTCCTTGTAAACATGTTCTTTCAGGTACCCTCATAGAAAAAAGTCTCATGTGGACAAGTCAGGGCTCCGAGGAGGCCATAACACGTCACCAAATCTCGAAATGAGATGATTAGGAAACAGGGGTCGAAGAACAGCCATTGTTGCTCTGGCGGCGTGTGCCATGGCTCCATCTTGCACCACAAATGCTGATAATCAATATTCCGTCTTTGTAACTCAGGGATGAAAAATATGTTCACCATGTCAACGTAACGCTCACTTGTTACAGTAACGATAACCCCATTTTGTTCGAAAAAATAGGAACCGATGATGCTGAATTTTCCCATCGCATCAAACTGTAACCTTAGGGCTATGCAGCGGTGTCAGGGATTTTCCATAGCCCAATACCGACAATTTTGTTCATTGACGACCCCATTAGGTTGGAAATGGGCCTCATCACTCATTGCCACCATAATGTTTTCATTTTGCTCATAAAGTGCTAGCATTTCCTGTGCAAAATGCACTCATTGGGGGTAATCCGTTACATTTAGCTTCTGCACAATCGTTAACTTGTAAGGGTGAAATTGTGATGTATGCAAACTCCATCTTACAGTGCGATTACTGATTCGAAGTGCAGCAGAATGTTTGCGAGCAGAGCGTCTTGGGCTTCTCAATATCGCTTGTCTGACCCTTTCAACTTTTTCTGGAGCACGCGCAGTACGTTGGGGACTGGGCGGTTTTTTTTTCATTATTGAGCCTTTAGTTCGAAGATTATTAACCCAACGCAAGATTGTGTCACACGAGGGAACAGCATCATTTCGATGAACATTAAATCTACGACGAAACGCACGTTGAACTGCAGTCCCAACTCATTATTTTTAACAAGACAATTGTACGCAAACATCCGATGTCAGTTACCATCATGGAGCGTCCATGGCTCCATGATGGTAACTGACAGTGAAATGCTATGAGCCAAGGAATGCAACACCACCTAGCGCACGCCCCTCCTTTCTATAACGAGAGAGTAATTCCCCTTCCAAAACCACTTGGTTCCCGTGCCTCACCCTGTGTAACCTTACTTACAAGGTATATATAGATTAATTATGAACAAGAAGCAAATTACGAGGTAAAGTAAACCAAGAGACAGCTGTAACTGTGCAGGTTTCCTGTAATTACAACATCAATGGTTGCTTACCCAGCGATATAGTACGCATTTTAGCCAATGCTCGCAGAACCCGCCCCTAGCAGACAACGTCTCGAGGGAAAACCCGTTTGTCTGCTAGGCGTGCTGAACAGCTGCTAAGGAAACGCAGAAAATTTATAAGTCCGAAATGGTGCCATTGATAATTTCTCCATGCCTAAGCGTAAGCCTAAGCCGCAGGTCGAGATTTATTTTTCTTCGATAAATGACAGCGAAAACTTTTGAAAATTTTTGCTTCCTTTCGTTTCTGAGAATGATTCGAAATAAACGTACAATTGATCAATTCACCGAATTGACAGACCCATGGCTTGACCTGAGACGGCTCCGAGAGATTCGAGCGAACAACTGCAGTAAAACTGTCGAGCGTTCCATCACAATGAAGAATTTTGTATTCGAATTTCTCTGGCAACAAAAGACATGGCGCGTCAATATCCATGGGACTTCCCATATTGCAAACTTTCCGTAACAATTATCCTTTATTTAGTAAGATATTCGTTGAAAAGAGATTCGTAGGAAAACTGTTTTGATTTATGTTTTGAAGGGCAGCCGTTTTTGGCTTTATTTCGCAGTTTGGCGCTAAAAGCAGACAAGTCAGTGTTGTCTGCTAGGGGCGGGTTCTGCGAGCATTGGCTAAAATGCATACAGTACCTGCACGAGTTATTGAAAACTATCCAACTGTATTTGTTGTTGAACACAATTGGCTTCATTAACTTGGCTAAACAACACAAGGGATTAATTGCTAGACAACTGAATCCAGTTGGCATCAAATTCAGCCAAACTAGAAACACTACCAGGGAGACTCGGGACGATCAGACACTTGCTCTTTATAGACAGTCAAAAGAGTCGCAATTTTCGGCTGAAAACAACGCCTTATATGGAAAAGTACATGAAATAAATTCACATAAAATGATACTGTATATGTTCAATGCATAATAGCACAGCCAACAATAAACTTGATTATCAATTCAAAATATAAAAAATACTACACGAAAATTAAATTTATTAAGAGATATTTTACATAGTTACGCAGTGAGGAAGATCACGTTTCATTTTATCTGTTGCTGTCATACGCTGGTAGCGGGTTTTCGTAATTGAATACAGATATTGAATGGGTGTATTCGAATTACTGTAAAAAAAGTAAGCGGTGCTAGCATGCAAAATAGAAAACGAAAGTTTATCCTACATCTGAGCTGGTAGATACATGTATTGTGAAGGGTGAATGTGGAAACCATCTTCTGCAGTTGGAAAGTAGCAACGTATCAAAGTGAATGACCTTTGTCTGCTGCGGGGTGACATACTGAACAGTTTGCCGTCTCACAGCGGGCGAGCGCCTGTATTGTTGTATTCGGTATTTCCTCGCACTGAGGAGAAAAATGATACCGACGATGAGAATGATTATACCGGCGCACAGCAGAGCTGTATTCGTACCATTCCCATTCTAAACTAAAAAATGGTAAGATATTTCGAGCATCAACGCTGAAACATCATCTTTACAAAATCCATAATCCATCCAGAAATCAATGTTTATTTTATACACTTGCATCGTGCACAGTATGTAAAAAAGAAAAATTCATTCGGTCTGCCGATTCGGTCCACTGCCTCAACTAAAATCCCCCCAAATCGATTTCTTCAGTTTGTTTTTAGGCGGTAAGTCAGTCGGCTTTTATAGAAGTCACGGCTAGCAGGGTCATAGCTGTCAATCCAATATGAAGCACAAATGGCACTATTCTCTCCGTGTTGACTTCTCCTATGCTCTCCTGCAAGCAATATGCAAGATGTACAAGATTCGTGGTGTTCATGATCCCAACTGCACTCAGGTACCTTTCGCAGATTTAGCTGTCCTACCAAGCGCAGCTCCAGTGTAATTGTTAGTGACAAAAAAAATTACTCCCTACGCATCGCCAATATACACTGCATTGTGTTTAGAACAACCGATAAGAAAAACAAAAATAATGTCAACCGATAACGAGCAGGAGGTACTTGTTGTTCAACTTTGGAAAGCGATGAAAAGTTTATATAACTGTTACAAAAAAGTATCATGGCGGCTTGGATGTGGTAAAAATAGTCCGAAAAGTTTTGTTTTCTCAATTATACAATACTTCATCAGTTTTCAGGTTCACAATTGTTGGTATTTTTTGCGAAATAACGGCTATCTGTCTAATAATTACAGGCATCGTATTGCCGGAGGATTGTTCTAAAACGCCGACTGGATATTGGAAATGTGACGTAAAGATGATGTTTCACCATCAACGCTAGAAATGTCGAAACATTTATTTTGTTTAGAGCTCTACAAATACAGCTCTACTGTGCACTGGTATAATCATTCTCATCGTCGGTATCATTTTCCTCGTCGGTGCAAGGAAATACCGAATACAACAATACGGGCACTCGCCAACTGTGAGACGGCAAACGGTCCAATATCTCACCCCTCAGCAGACCATGGTCCTTCAGCAGCAGCAACGGCTTCGTTACTTTCCGACGGGAGAAGACGGATTTCCCATTGAACCTTCGCAATACGTGTATCCATCAACTCAGATGTAGGATTAAATTTTGTTTTTTACTTCGCAAGTTAACGCTTGCGTTTTTACAGGAATTCGAATACTCCAGTTCAATATCCGTATTCAATTTACGAAGGTCCACCTCCAGCTTATGATAGCAACAGATAAAATGAAACAAAAAAATCTTCTTGAGTGTGGATTGTTGATTACGTCAGTATGATTACTTATTCGTAATGTATCCGTATTTATCTTGTAAGTAAAGTGTTATGTTTGTTTTTCATATTCACATTCATGTTTATTTTCACCGCCACCAGACGTCCATATTTAAAGTAAATTTCAGATTCATGTTCACATTCACTTCCAAGTTTGCAGTCAAAATACACGAGGTTCATATATGCATTCAAATTCAAATTAACATTTAAGTTCGCAAACAATAGGTTCATATTCATATTCACATTCGCGCGTTCAAATTCTTTGTTACACTCATGTATGGTACAATACAGTTCGTATTCACATTCAGTTTTAGGATTGTGATGAGATTCACGTATTCAGAATCATATAGGCAATCATCCGCATTTTTGTAAAATGTTGATATTAAGGCTCACGATAATACTACAACTACATTCAAATTCATGTTCTACTTTGGGATCCTGTCAGTTCGTCATAAACTAATTCGTCGTACGTCGTAGCTAATTCGTCGCAAGTCAATTCGTGGTACTGGTCAATTCGTTGTAGATCAGTTATTATGGTTATAGATACTTAAAGGAAAATGATGAACGCTTTAAGTCAAGATAAATAAATGCAAAAAAATTAAGACAAACAAGATACAATGATATGAAAACGTTAAGCCAAATTATCAAAGCAAATACTCCAATTCTTCCATTTGTCCAAACTTTAAAACAACATTTTTAATGCATGTGTCCAAATCAACATATTTTTTCTTTCGTGCTTCATGTTGTCCAGCGATCAGCGATCACTTTTTGATAAGCGCCAAATGGACGGGTGATCGCAAGCGACAGCGCAATGGAACCGATGGTGCCATGCTTCCACAGAGTTATTTGAACGTGGTAGATCAGAGGAATACAACTATTGTTAACAGAATCATGCAACGTATAAACCTGATAAAATAATGTTGGTGACACCTTGAAGGTTCCATTGCATTGCATTCGTTCAAAAACCTGAAGATTGTGATCAGTTGAGAAAAGCAAAATAAGGACTGAACGGAAAAGTATTGTCGTTTAAAAAAAGTTGCGTACTTAATCAATTTTCAGTCAATTAACTTAAGCAATGTGTCAGTTTAACATGTGAATCATTTCATTTAATCTAGCATAAGACTTTATCTTATATTACAATTGTTTGTTCAACATGGGTGATGAAGAAGAAAAATTGAGGAAGCAAGTTGCATGTGTTTTCAA
>JAQGBA010001185.1:0-17733 GCA_034698125.1 Prionchulus punctatus | reverse complement strand
AGCTGAAGAAGGGCTTCAATTTCATATATGTGACACCGCGATCGGCGACGGGCACCCGGTACCCTTCCCTCGTAAGTGATGCCTGGTGGATCTGGATGCGAAATTGTGTTGAATAATTCCAGCAATTTCGATCACCCGTTCTTTTTCACAATCATTTTCACTTTCGTTAATATTAAATTTTGACTCTAAACACATCTTTCATAAGCGACATAGCATAAAGCATAGCATTGGTGTTTTGTCAAATCTAAGCTTCGTCGCCTTTCTCCAATTGAGCCAGTAAGCCCAATGCATGCTCAACAATTTAACGTGTGGATAGACGGGCCTGACGGATAACGTTTGTACAACTGTAGTTCTCGTTCCACTAGTGAAAACTTCTGCGAAAGTCGAAATTGTAAGCGCTGCCATGCCGATGCCAGCGCAATCGCGATGAGCCAAGGGACCGCACATAAATGACATCGTCCAAAATTTCCAGACCCCCCCTCCCCCTTGTCATCTCTGTCATCATTGTCCCGACCCTGCTTATCATGACATCATCTTCGCCTACCACCTCCTCCCCCCATTCCACAAAAAATTGCACCATTTATTATTGTAAATAGAAAATGTTGTTCACAACTCACATGTTCAAGTTTGCAGTATTTTACAAATTTTCGAGAACAGCACAGTGACTGTAGATAGATGTGTAGAAATAGGTGCGGTTGTGCTGAACAATACTTCGCTACTTCGCCAATGGCAGTGACAACTTAAACGAGAATGACGGTCCATACTTCGGGATAATAATGGGATCTCACTGTTTGTTGGAAAAGTCAGTTTCCATCTCCAGGGGTTATACATCGCACGGACTTAACGAACCGAGCTCAGACTAACATGCCAAATGCTTTCCAGCCTACATGGATTTGCTCGCGAATCTTCATCCATTCAACTCTACGACGTAGATTCAG
Organism: Prionchulus punctatus; assembly: GCA_034698125.1. Classification (NCBI taxonomy): domain Eukaryota; kingdom Metazoa; phylum Nematoda; class Enoplea; order Mononchida; family Mononchidae; genus Prionchulus; species Prionchulus punctatus. The sequence goes on along the minus strand of JAQGBA010001185.1, from coordinate 16,795 downwards.
TTTTGAAAGCAAATATATTCACTACCATATATGTGTTTTTATTTAATTTTTCATCTAATTCCTGACTTTTATGTCTGAAATATTCCATGTACCCGTTGTTCCTGCCTTTTAGGTACGAAAAGTTGCACATATTTTTTTGATAAATTCTAGTTCCGGTCTACCTCAAAGTCGAAGGGCTGCAGTTATCAATGGAAAATGTCGAGCGCTTATCTAACTCCATGACGTGGAACACGCCAACTTGTGCAAACGTTATGTCGACAACTTTAATTTTATAATTTCTGACTTTAATGATGATTTTACTTGTCTTTTGCGTGTTTTTCTAAGTATAGAGAATGACTAGGAAATAATTGATACAGTGCAAACATTATTTTCGAAATACCAGGTGGGTTAATAATAATACATTTCGAACGTAATTTGTTTCATGTAAGTAAAAGAGGCACTGAAATAGAATGTTCTATGATGGACGAATGATTTTTTTGAAACTATACACCTCATTTTTAATCTGCGTGAAAACATCTTCGAGAAACAGACGGTGAAATTTTTGCTCGCTATGAAGAAACAATTTTTAATACTGTGCATTTTCACACTTCTTCATGTCGTCGAAAATTACCAGTTGCCGGTGTCGAGGTACAGTTCATTGAAAATTGTCTACTACAAATTTGTTCTCAAGTCAAATTTTTCGCATTTATAGTTCAGATGAAAATGTAGCCGGACTATTCCCAGATAATGTGTTCAATAGTTTTTTAAGCAAGCGCCGTATGAATTTCGGAGAAAAGAAGAAAGTGTGGAATTACAGGAAATGTTATTTTTCTCCGATCAGTTGCCATTTACACGAAACTACGTAGATTTTTATCGATATTGTCCGTATTGAAAGGAAATGAAACGATTTTTTCGTTTAATAGTATGTTTTTTAGTAAAAACAATAAAGAAGTTAGGTTGGCCGAGTTTTCGAATAGAAGCCTGTTTTTTGTGACACTTAAAAAAAACATGATTTGTTTTAAAAAATGACAAGTTATGGTAGTAGAAGACGCTGACTTTTGAATATGAGTATCACAAAACGATTTGAGCAGGATTCCTATCTGCAAACTACAATAAACAAGTAAGGAATTGTAGAATTATTGACCAAAATGCTGTGAAGCGAAAGCCGCACCATTTTTCACCTGTGCATAATTAAACTGAAAAAAATTGTATTGACATATTATGTAAGCTGAATCTTTGCTTTTGTTTGAAGTGCCCGTGTGTATAATGGCAAAATGTAAATATGCTGAAGCGGCATAAATGCGAACATTAATTATAGATTTTTTCAGAAGTATAGGTTGTTTGTTTCGTTTCGATAAATTCAATCGTTTTTTAAATAGCACGTGAATTGAATGACGCACTGATTTTCTTTCTCTTATTTTAAACAAAAAATACAACGAAAATGACAGCATTACATTCCTAAAAAATATACTTGCGTGACTAATTATTGGGTTGACGCAAAAGTTTCTGGAATTTTCTAGAGTTTTATAGTTCAACATTTGTTCCAAAAAAAGAAGATTATTCAACAAAATAATTGCCATCACATTCAAGCACTTTCTTCTATCGATTAGGCAGATCATGGATTCCTGCTGCATAAAACTCAGGCTGCTTTGAGTCGAAGAATTCTGCAAGTGCCATTTTCACCTCCTCATCATCAACGAAATTCCAGAATCTTCTAGAGATTTTTCTAGAAAATTCCATAAACTTTTGCATCAACCCAATAGATGTGTACTTTTTTAAACAATTAACGTGCATTTTTAAATGATGAATGTCAAGGCGGTAGATGATTATGACTGTATTTTAAAGGGCTAAACTCAACGTGCAAGTTCAAGTCAACCCTCACAAATTCCAATCTAGCACACGATCGCACGGACTTAACGAACCGGTGCCTAGCTCAGACTAACTTGCCAAACGCTTTCCAGCCTCATCCTGCACCTGATGCCATGCCAAATGCTTTCCAGCCCGATCCTGAACCTGATCCCAATTCCGACACCGACCGCTACCGATTCCGATACCGATACCGATACCGATGCCTATCCCATTTCCAACCCTGATCCCAATCCCGTCCTGATGACCGTGATCTCGATTCTAATGTCAATTTCGATTGCAAAGCATTTTCCCAATCCCAAAATCAATATTAATCCAGATAACAATCAAAATCCTAATTTCGATCGCAAAGCTCATTCCAAATGTCAAATTTCAAATCTGGAATCAGACTCATATTCAGAATCGCATTTCTGATCCCAATAGCAATTAAAATCTTAGTCCACAAGTTTTTTTGTTATTTTACCCTGAGTTTTCCACAAGCATTTCACTTTGTGGTACTGCCTTTTGTATTGAAAGAAAATTCTTTCCACCATGCTAACAGTTAAAAAAGTTGTTTAAGCCGCTATAAATTGTTTTAATATTTACGAAGCAAAAGTGTGACATTTTAAAAGCTAATCTACGGCAGTTGCTAGCAAAAGAAAAGTCAGCAGCTAGAGATAATTGAAAAAAGAATTCTGACATTCGTTCAAAAATTCACTATTCATTAAATATTAGCTTATGGTGTATTTCACTAACGATATCAATCATCGGAAGATTATAAATCGAGGTTTTAGAAAAATTTATGTTTTTAGCGCGCCTGCCTGCACCTTTCTCAGCCGATGTCAATTGCGATAGTAGAGCTGATGAAATGTTGACGATTGAATCGTTGAAAATTTGTTTCGGCCTGTTAAATTTTTTCACAATATTCATAAATTTGGCGACTTCGAAAAAATGCAATTCCAGTCGCGATCGAGAAATTATCGAAGCTTTATTCAAAACTTATAAGAAGGAACTACCGGTCGTATACATCAATGAATCCGATTTCAATTTGATCGACTACTTGTACGAATACGAAGGCGATCTGGAAGAAGAACCAGTTACTGTAATCGTTGAATTGCATGTACAAGACATATCCGGATTGAACGAAAAATCGAGCGATTTCGAGATCGATATTTTATTCAGTCAACTTTGGCACGATCCGAGCTTGAGCTTTCAACATTTCAATTCGTGTAAACATAATTTAACGTTGGAATCACGACGGCTGTCGGAAATTTGGATGCCCAATACATGTATATTGAATTCGAAAGAAACGAAAGTTCACAGCTCACCGACGGAAAATATTATGCTGATTCTTTATGAGGTTTGTAAGAGCGAGTAAGTTCAAGGCAAAGCGCAAGTCTAAGAGTAGCCCATTCTAAGTTTAAGTCGAGGTCGAAGCCGGAGTCTGCACCCCGGTGTAAGTCAAAGTCAAAATCGAGTATAGGTCGAATTTGAAGTTCGATGTTGCAGTTGAATTTGGAGTTGAAGTTGAAGTTGAAGTTGAAGCTGAGAAGTAAACGTGGAATAGAAGTAGTAGTAGAAGTAGAAGTAGAAAAAGAAGAATTCAAAGCTGAAGTAGAAGTAGAAGCGAAGCAAAGCAGAAGTTAGATGTAACAAAGAACCAGTCGAAGAAAAAGTCGAAAGTAAAATGGAGGTTGAAGTTGAAGTTGAAGTTGAAGTTGAAGTTGAAGCTGAAGCTGAGGAGTAGAAGTAGGAATTGAAGTAGTAGTAGAAGAAGAAGTAGAAAAAGAATAAGAATTGAAAGCTGAAGTAGTAGTAGAAGCGACGCAAAGCAGAAGTAGATGTAGATCTAACAAGGACTAGTCGATGAAGAAGTTGAAAGTGAAATGGAGGTTGAAGTTGAAGTTGAAGTTGAAGTTGAAACAAAGCAGAAACCAGTGTACATGCAAATGTAGAAGCAGATATTAATTTTGCAGTAGAAACAGAACTAAAAATTGAAGTAGTAGTTGCAGTTGGATTTGATTTTGTATTTGAAGTTAAAGTGGCATGTGCACTGCCAGAGCAGTTACAGTTGCATTTGAGGTTGAGGTTGAAATACAAATTAACAAATAGATGTCGAGCTTGAAATCAGAATCGAAGTCAATGTCAAAAAGAAAACCAAAATCGAAATCAATTCCCATAGTCGTTTAAGTAATGATGTTGTAAAAAAAATGGTAATAATTTTTTAGAATGGAACTGTATGGGTAAATTATCGTATTCGCGTTAAAGCCCCATGCAGCTTGGATTTACGCTTGTTCCCATTCGACGTCCAACAATGCGAGCTAGTCTTCGAGAGTTACAGTTACAACGCGGATGAAGTCAAACTAGAATGGTTCGCCGAGAACCCTGTAACGTTCATGAATCCGACGAATTTACCTGACTTCGACCTGCAGGGATTCATGATCGACAACTCTACATTACAATATCCCAACGGCTTGTGGGACAGATTGAAAGTAACATTCAAATTTAAGAGACGATATGGTTTTTACATATTCCAAGCGTATATACCGACGTATATTACTGTCATGGTTTCGTGGGTTTCATTTTTCATGGATAACAAGGCGCTACCCGCGAGAACTACTGTCGGCGTCAGTGCGTTACTCGCGCTCACGTTTCAGTTCGGCAACATATTGAAAAATCTACCGCCCGTGTCTTACACCAAGGCCATGGATATCTGGATGTTGGGTACGTTGATTTATTTTCGTTTACTTCATAGCACAAACACGCTAACTTCGAAAGTCGGTCTCTTTCAAATGTATTGTACTAGGTATGTAAAAATGTGAGAGATAGGAAATTTGATCAATGATCCCACACGGATTGGAACTGGACTGTTAGAGTGGCAAGCACTCCGCCTGGCAAGCACTACGCCTGGTGTAGTGGAATGCCACTACATTCCACTGCACCAGGCGCCGCCTATTTCAGTGATTTTTCATCTGTCATTTATTTTCATAACAGGTTGTATTACGTTCGTCTTCGGATCGATGGTCGAACTAGCGATGGTTTGCACATTTGCGCAAAACAGCGAACAGACTTACATCAAGAATGAAACAATGTCCAGGCGCCAGTCGGTGATTAAAAGTATAAAACGAGCTAGTGCACTAGATTCCGATAAAATTGATAAAACTTCCATGTTTTTGTTCCCGATAAGTTTCACGTTGTTCAATGTTCTGTACTGGTGGTACTACTTGGTACGCGTGGTTTAAAAATTTATTTTACGTTGTCAGATTTGTCTTATTAGTGACTTGTGATAAAAAAAATATTGCAATTCAACATGTGCTTTTGTTAAGTGGAACTACTTTGTCGTTCATTTAAAATTAGCTAGTGCACTATGCACTAAGGTCTAAGACATAGCTCCAAAACCAAGATTCAAGAACCAAGAACCAGGAATCAAGACGTAAGATCCAAGATCCAATATCCAAGAACGAGGTCCAACCGGTTCAAGAGTGAGCACAGCATCCAAAATCCACGACGCCAGAACAAAGATCCAACAGTCAAACTGATTGATCTTCAACCATAGACCTCAAACCAATACAGAAGATCATGGCCGCAAGTCGTAAGGATCATGCACGGCAGAATTTCAGACCTAAGTCCCAAGTCTCACGATCCAAAACCAATGACCAAGCTTGAACAAAATATGGCAAAATGCAAGAACATTGTTCAAAGAAGAAGCCCAAAGCCCGAAGCCCGTAGACTGAAGCCCGAAGTCCAAAGCCTGAAGTCCAAATACCAAAGACCAAAGCCCGACGCTAAAATCACCAAGCACAAAGCTAGAATTACAATGTTTGAGGCTTGAAACATCAATTCATTCGTTCACTCTGCCTTTGTTCATTCGATACCTAAAAGTCTGTCGAAATTTAAATCTGTTAACTCTTAAAAGCCCAACTATGTCTATGTGTACGTGCCCCATTCCCACAAATCGACTAATCTAAATTAACATCCACATAAACATAGTCATTCGATATTTGACTCTTGCCTCGAACATCGTTAAGCGCATTAACGAAATTGGTAGTAAAAATTGTTCAAACACTATCAGTTTCAATTTTCATTCGACTGCATTGCCAGTTTCAGAAAAGGTTGACATTCTTGGCCGAACTACATTTCCTTCAATCTTGATTTGATTCTTTTTACTTTTCGACAACATTTGGTATGTATACAACCAGAAAGTAAGAATTTTGCTATTTTTTTGACTGATTCATATTTTGTTTCTAGAGAATATTTTTTCAATTTCCGTCACTTCAAATATTTGTACAATCTATTTTTTTTTAAATTTTCCAACTTCCCTTTTTGTACAAATTACGGAAGAAAAAATAATGCTAAGTCAATTTTGATGGAAAATTAATTAAGTTCTGCTTTCACGCCTCCGAAATTTATTTTAAATGGAATTCTTCTCTGTTTGTATTTCAAGTTTTATTTTCAGTTGAAATGATTTCCATTTCATAACAATTTCATAACTGTGTTTTTTCAATGAAGTTTTAATAGCTTGGAAATGTCGAAAGTTTGTTATTTTGCTTGTGACAAGTAATTTTCGAAGTCACATTGATCTTGAAAATAGCTTTTGAGGCCATAAAAGTCACTGTGTCTTTCTCATCTGAATTTCCGACTAAAATCTCATGTTTAAAAATAACAACTTTATATTAGTCTGAAACATTGGTTTTACGGGCTCATTAATGACTTAGTCGGACGAAAGCAGCATCCACCTTCTTCGATCGAGACGATTTTAAAACTTTTTATCGCTTGAAAATTTTTTCCACCTTATGTTGTTATTTAAAATAAGCTCGTCCTTTATAGAAAGCTTTTATGATAAGAAAATTTTTGCTAATGTGGACACGTGAGGTTGACGAACGCTGCTTTAATCTTGCGTCAAGTTGGTCGTGTCGCAAAGAACATATATTAAATACGGAGAAGTGCTGAGGCGCTTTACAAAAACTATTCCGTGGCAACTATAAATTCTAAAAATGGACTGGAAAGTCGTTTGTTTAATTGGATTGAAGATTCTTTTATTTTATTCGTGCTTCGTCGGCAGCAGCGACTTAATGGCATCGTTTTGCGATTTACACGATAATTTGAACGACGGTTGCGCTTGTTTTAATAAAACCTCCAACTTACACGAAATTCGCGCCATTGATGTGCAATGCTGTTGCACTGGACTGTCGGTTGTCGACATACCTCAGGACTTTCGACAGTCAGTGAAAGTGTTGTAAGTCACGAACATTTTGTCGATAGAGCAAAGTTTATTGAAATTTTAGTCGACCATTTTTTTCTCAGAATCATAAGAAATGTTTCGATCAAAAACATCAGCGGACACGAATTTCTCATGTACAAAGATGTGGAAAAAATGTACAGTACCTATTTTACTTGCGTTATGGCTTTCGCTTGTTTTCGAATGAACACGATAAATGACAATAATTACACGAAAAACACGCATATGGGATTTATAAAAAGAAAATTTCGCAATAAAAACGACTGACTTTTATTTCTTTAGTTGTTTATGGACTGTCATTAGATGATGCCCCTCAACTTCTTGTTTTTTTAAGAATCATTGTTGAAGCACCGAATTTGGCATACGTCAATGCGTCAGCATTTGCTCATATGGAAAACTTGCAAAAATTGTATGAAAATTTGTTCATTATTTAACTTGGCAAATAACATTTTACCATTTTCAGGTCAATTACCAAATGTCCAAGACTTACTTTCATCGATGGAGTATTCAAATTGAACAGTAAAAAGTTTCTACACTTGTAAGCATTCTCCAAAATTTCAATATACATATTCGTATTGGAACCTACTGTACATATGGTTTCAGATCAATCTCACACACTGGACTTGAACGTGTGCCAAAAATACAGACCATACACGAAAGCTTGAAGCCACCAACAGTGTAGGTTGTAAGCAAAAAAATTCAGTGGACATACAACAACTAGGTCAATTTTTAGGGACATTTCTCACAACAAAATTTTGAAAGTCACCGAACGAATATTCGAAAAAGTTTCACTCTACAGTTTGTAAATATTTAGAAAATGCATTGAAAAACAAAATTTGTGACTGGTTTTCTTGCTTTTGTAGATCCATGAGTTACAATTCTATTAAAATCATTGAAAATTATGCAATAATTGATGCAAAAATTGGACTTTTGTAAGTAACTATTGAGAATTAATATTTTCTATAATCGAACGAAATATTTTGCAGGAAATTGGATAACAACCCTTTGAATAATATAGCCGACAAAGCCTTTGCTAATGTGACTACTTTGGTGCAATTGTACGAGTGGGTTGATGCTTGGCTAGCAGAAAATTTTACATATTTTTTGTTTTTATAGAGACTTATCATTTTCCAAGCTCGACCATTTGCCCGAAGATGGTTTGAAGAATGTCCAAAAGCTGTTCCTCAATGAAACCCATAATTTGAAGAAGTTACCATCGATTTTTGTTTTTACACGCTTGGAAGAAGCTCATTTGACTTACCCTTACCACTGTTGCTTATTTAAAGTAATTTTTAAACTATTTTCTGTACTTTTTGTATGATTTATTAAGTTTCTTACAGCATTCAAAAGTCTCTCAACAGTACAAGGAAAGCGGCCAGTATAGAGGAAACATTGAAGAGCTGAGCAAAAAGTACTGCTCAGAATCTACAACTGTAGAGCCTGCCACTCAAGAAATATCAACTCTCCAATATGATGGCAGTGAAGGTGACATGGGGGCAAGCAAATCGGAATCATCATTTTTGATAAATCAACTATACCCGACGACCTTCGACCCGTTAAAGTTGTTCTTTGAGCCGACATTCATGTTCCGAAAGAAAAGGCAAAACAAGGTTGGACTTACCTACAATCTTGTATTTGCAATTACAATTTATACTTGCACTTGTACTTGCACATTCACATTCACTTGAACTTTAACTTGCAGTTACACTGCGCTTTGATTTTGTACTCACATTTTGGACTCACACTTGCACTTGCACTTGCGCTTATAGTTTCACTTGCACTTGCATTGCACTTATACTTGTACTTGCAATTGTACTTGCACTTGTACTGTTACTTGTAGTTACACTGCGCTTTGACTTAAACTTTCATTTTCACTTGGATTTGTAATTACAGTTTCACTTGAACTTGCAATTGCACTTGCATTTGCATTGCACATGTAATTGCGGTTGCACTTACACTTGCATTGCACTTGTACTTGCACTTGAACTTGCATTTGTACTTGCACTTGAACTTGCACTTACAATTACACCTGCTCTTGCAATTGCACTTGCAGTTGCACTTGTACCTGCACTTTGCACAAACCTGCAAATGATTAGAACCATTTTAAGGAAACATCATCCACTGGATACCGAGAATTCACCGAGCTCGAAGATGCTGCCTGGGGAGATATTAAATCATCTTCAAAAAGTATCGCAGGCATGTATAACGCCTACGATAATTCTGCCGATGATGGGTGGGGTGTATGGGGTGACATAGACATGTACAATGACAAACCCAAGTATGATGCAGTCAAACCAACAATACACGGTCAGTGGTTGGCATACGCAAGACCGACATTCGGCAGCAAGCCGATCGTCACCTTTTGTAATAGCACCGGGTTCAGCGAAGTGCAAAATTTTTATTCCAAAATCAAATGCTACCCGGAACCGGACGCGCTTAATCCCTGCGAAGATGTGATGGGATATCCGTGGCTAAGGGTGTTCATTTGGGTTATTTGGATTGCATCCATATTCGGCAACGCAATGGTTATTGTCGTGCTTTGCGCAACTCAAGTCAACTCTCGAATGCGAGTCAATCATTTCCTCATAATGAACTTAGCATTCGCTGATCTGTGTATCGGCGTCTACCTTGCTATGCTGGCCATCCAAGATGTAAAAACTGCTGGCGTTTATTACAATTTCGCTGTGGATTGGCAGACTGGCGCAGGCTGTAAATCAGCCGGATTTCTGTCTGTATTTGCTAGCGAGTTGTCAATCATAACTATGGTTCTTATTTCATTCGAGGTAAGACATGCCGAATGTTCATGAATTGATGGATTGCAACTTGATATTTTTTTCTCCAGGTGTGGTACAATACTAAATATATCTTCTACGGAAGCCGATTTCAACTAAGCGTAGCCATTATAACGATGAGTATCGGTTATATACTTGCATTTGTCGCTGCTGTTATACCATTAACAGGAGTCGCCAACAGCTATTCACCGACGAGCACTTGTTTACCACTGGAACTGAACACATTTGTGGACAAACTCTACCTTGAACTAGTGCTTTGTATAAACATTCTGGCTTTCGGATACATTGTCTTCAACTACGTCAGCGTCTATTGTATGGTTGCTGGTACTAGCACGCCGACGGCTCACACGCAGGACATGGCAATCGCAAAACGGATGGCAATATTGATCATCACTGACTTCCTGTGCTGGGCGCCCACAATTTTGTTCGGTGTGACCGCTGCAGCCGACAAGCCACTGATAAGCATATCAGTCGCGAAGATATTTTTAGTAATTTTCTATCCAATTAACGCGTTCGCTAATCCATTCCTCTACGTATTCCTCACGAAAATGTTTCGAAAAGATATGTCGAAATTGGCCAGGAGGTACTCGTGGTTGAAAAAACTAGACTCCTTTCGCAGGAAAAAGAGCAGCTTAATGAATTCTAATCTGCACACCGGAAGCAGTTGGCTGAGTAAAAAACATTCGACAATGTCGACGCCGCGAAGTTCGGGAAATTCGATTCAACCACGAATTGAAATTCGATTGGAAGTAGACAATGGTCCGTATCTAAAGTTTCTCCCCAATGAGGAGTCGCCGATGTCAAAATATTATCTTCAAAAACCAGAAGCCGAGTCGTTGGTGAGTCAAACAGAAGAAGCAAGTACAAATTCAAACGGTTTTGTAAATTTGATAATGCGTCGGCGACCGACAATGAGAAAGTTCTTTCCGCAAATGAGCGACATAATTGAAAACAGTAACAGCAACAGCGTTGAAGATGATCAACATCAACCCAAATCATATTCGCACATGCACCTAAATGCGAATCCTAGTCATCTGTTACCATTGATACCACGTAAAAGTATGCCTGAAGTTCACAGTCGCGACTACTGGTACAATCCGATTCCGTCGCCGACTGTGATCCATGAAAACTCGAACGCGCTCGAAAGCGACTACGAAATTCGAAGAGCCAGCGATTCTTCGTCGAGCGGTACGTGGTCATTGTCGCGCGGCGACGGCAGTACAAACAGTACAATTACTTCAAAAATTAGCGATGATTCTCAACGCGTAAGTCTTCATTAGCCCCCTATGTGATTATCTAAGGCACCCAATCACCAGTGACCTAAATGAACTGATTGGCGATCTTGACTTGAGTGCCCTTGCTGACCTTCGATATCGAGGTCTTCGTCGATCATGTTGAGTTAAATGTTCTAGTGACATGAATAATCTAGATCGCGTAGGATATGGCTAACTTTAATGACCTTTACAAGACAGATAACGTTAATCCTTGCGAACGAAATGAACTGATGATGTCAAGATTGAGTGGATTTATGAGAAATATTTTTAGTCCGATTGCTCAAGCATTTTCAACTTCAATCGCAAAGGTAGTGCAAACGTATCCGGCACACCACGTTCGGCAAAGACATTCGCCAGCAACAGAAGTTTAGAGTCTGGATATGGCACATCGGCTCTGCCAACGCCGGAGTACTTTCACATGAATGGAAAGCAAGTGTTTGTATACAACGAGCGTAATTGTCCAAAAGAGGTAGCTGAAAGCATTCTATAACACAACATTAATGAATGTGTTTATTAGCATGATATTTGTATATTCGTTAATAAAAGTGTGTACAAAAAGCACAGTTGCCTTAACGTAAATTTTTCATTCGTCTTAGAATCAGCCTGAACTAACTTCTTGAACACGATCACTTTTCATGTTTTAAACATCTTTTTTCATCCAAAAAGCTAAACCCTGGCAGGTAATCATTTGCAATTGTGACAATATGCTGCGCCCAGCCACAGATCAACAGCTCATTCGAGGTTTGCTAAAATCTACTCCCAATTCTGTGCAAGATCAGTGAGTTCAACGATGTACAATGTTTCATCTTGTATTAATTATTTCGTAGCTGTTCTCTATACTCAGAAAAACATGCAAAAATAATAAGCAAAACTTGAACTGAAATCCAATATAAACATAGAAAATCATAAACCGGAATAAATGTATAGTTTTGTATCATTAGCTAGAGTTTATCAAAACACAGCATAACTTTTTGTGTATAAAAGGCAGGAACAAAATTTTTCGCACGTGAAGAGCAGAAACAAAATGTTCATCGAACACGGAGAGTCCACCACACATAAGTCAGGAACTAGATTAAAATTTAAATAAAAATAGGCTTATATTCATCAATAGTTGCTTTTAAAACTGGGTCTATGTGGTAGTGTTTAATGGATGAAGCTTCGCGAGCAAATCCTCGTAAGCTGGAAAGCACTCGACATCTTTGCTTGAGCGTGGCGCGTGTTCACGAAGTCCGAACGATGTATAACCCGTGGAGGCGGAAAAGGACTTTTTCAACAATCAATGCGCATTCATTATGATCCCGAAGTATGCACCGTTTCCCACGTTGAAGTCGACGCCATCATTGACGAAGGTTAGCGACGAGTGATGATTGCACCCTCGTTCGGACATACCTATTTCCAAACGTCCATCTATGGTGACGGTGCTGTTCTTCGAAACGTGCAAAATACCGCAAACTTGAATATGAGCATGGCCTCTGAATTCCATTTTGCTGCCGTCGCTGACAGTGATTTTACCGCTGAAAAGGTCGAGCACCGTCCTCGAGGAACTTTGAATTCGCGTTCATCACAAGTTCTTGTTTAGATGGTGAATCCGAACTGGCGAATAAGTTCATCAACGCGTGAGACGCGATGCATATGTCAGACTCGCTATCCATATGTAGAACAGCGTTTTCTTGCAACGTAACAAGGGAATGAGCATTCGCCGACAGAGTGGACTTCTTTCTCAGTAGGATATCTCCGTAACTGTATAATTCTGAATTCTCGGCCACCGTAATTTGAGCGGATGTTAACGATACAGACCCGTAGTTGAGAACATGGCTTCGAATGGCAACTCTGAACAAGGACTCGCCGAACGCATTGATTAGCGAGTTTTTTTAGCGGCGTCAGTTTACTCGCGTCCTCGACAAATACGCTGCTGCTATTTTTAATTTCTAGATGACTTCCAGGATCAGCGCATAATTTAGAATCTGGACACAAGTACAAATTTGCATAGTTTCCATTGAATCCGGGATCGCTACAGATAAGGTCCGTAGATTGGCTGCATTGCAGTTTATACCCAACAACCAACTGGCATGCACAAATCTAGTAATAGAAAATAAAAAGTTCTTCTTGGATGTGCACAGAAAATAAACAAATTTACCATACACAATATTCTAATCATTGTAAATAATGTAGGTTAAATTTGCTAGAAGTGAAAAAAATGTTTTCTGAAGAAGATGTCTCGACGTATTATCAGCTACCAAAACATCATCAATCTTTTAACATCCAGAGCAACAGTTGTCGGTTTAGTTTAGGTTTTAAACGAAACGATGGACCGAAAAACTTTGCTATGAGAGAGTTTCTTCTGTTGAGCGATGCTTAACATTTAAGCAACTGTTAAGCATTAATTGCAATGTCCTTTCAATGGTGATAAACGAATGGTGTGACCGGTCCTCTCGACCAGCATCGTCTTTATGTATTCATCTGGCCTTGTCAATTACCTTGTTGCGCCTGTACTAACACTTGAACTAATGTATCACACCCATTGATCATGAACAATCGCCGACTGCCCATTTGGAGCGATTTGGATTTATCGATCATCCAAATGGATTAATAAATCCGATAATGTGTTTGATAAACGAACAATAAGTTTTTTCCGCAGATGAGCAATATTATTTTACAACAGTATCACTGATAGTGAGTGATCAGCATCCACATAAATTATCTTCGCACCTACACTTAGATGCTAATACTTATTATTTGCTTGCCTTTGTTACCATGCAAAGTATACCTCGCTTTCACAGTCCCATGCACAGTTCCTGCTACTGATTCCAACACTGGCTGTAATTCACGAAACCAAAAATGTTCTTGAAAGCGATTATGAAATCAAACAAAAAAGTATTCAACGATACTTAAAATAATTTCTTCGCGCTGGGATTCAACATCAAGTAATTGTTAAACTTTCTGATATCAGTTGGCGCCATGACATCCTTAAGAGCTGTCAACAAAGGTACCTTTGTACCTAAATTGACCTCAGCCTTGGTTATCTAAGCAACCTCAATGGCATGATCTTTGACCTCTTTGACCTCGTTGGTGACCACTTTGGATCGGCGGTCTATACTTGGGGGTCTTGATCACCTTCGACAATTCAACAATGGCTACTAACGCATTGACTTAAGTGTCCTAGTGACCTGAATAACCTAGGTCTGTGGGTTCTGGCCCACATCAATGGCTTTGAAATGACTGGTAACCTTTTGAACGAAAAGAACTCGGAAAATAGCTGCTGAAGTTAAGATTGTGTTCACTTATCAATGTTTTTAATTCTGATCGCTCAGGCATTTTCAATTTCACTGACAAATGATTGCATTGACATAACTGATACTCCGCATTCGGTAAAAAGGTTTGCCAGCAACAGAAGCTTAGAGTCAGATTATGGCACATCGTCTACCAACACAAAACAGTACTTTCACATGAATGGAATGAAAGTGTTTTCGTACAATGAGCATAATTGTATGAAAGATGTTGCTGAAACTTTGCTGTAGCATGATAGGTTTTAGAAAGTATTTATTATCCATGATATTTGTACATTCGTCACAGAAAACATTTGCCTTAAAAAAATTCATCAGTTATAATATCTGTGCAATGAAACTGATCTGACATCAACAACTGGTACATGATCCGTTTCATGCTTTGCACAACAAGCTCTTTCATCGCAAGAGATGAAACATATCAAGTAAACCATTTGCAACAGTGACGATATTCTTCCGCCCAGCCACAGACTCCCAATGACCCCCAATTCTGCGAGAGAACTTCGTTGAGTTCAATTATGTAGTCGTCTTCTGGATACTCCATCATTATCTGGCTCAGAAAGTAAAACTCTTTGAAAACGTTGTGGACTCGTGGTCAGTGTGACTAACGTAAATAACTTTCTTTCTACAATCGTTGGCGAGCATGCCCTGTTCAAGTAAAAAAAGCACCTCGAAAATCCAGACATTGATTTAGCGAAAAATGTAGCACGCTTCTGAAAAAAACGAAGCAATGGCTTTATCATCATCATTGAAAAGTGCTGCTATTTCTCCAGTTGTACAATCTGATGGACAATGTTGTTACAGGTGTCCAAAAACTATCTTCAGAGACAGCAACCAAATAATAGTGCGCCCACGCAAAACTGCGACCTGGCCGCTACACGGGGTTAACATATTGTAATCACATTCGGATTCAGTCGAACGCTGTTCTATACTTTTGCTTTGCTTTCTGACTTATTTGCGCTGTTGCTCGAACGTAAGTTAGGTATTCCATTGCAAATTTTAGGAAATTACTGGATTTATTACCACATTCTGCTAAATTTTCTTTAAATGTTTTAAATCAAATATTATTAATTATTAATGGATAAACGCAGGAAAATGATTTATGAAGCTAAGTATAGTATAGGATAGTACCGGCCACGAATATGGATGTAGATAACACATAGGGAATAATCTTGCGAAAAGCTGATTAATCATTTTTCACGGAAACATACATAAAATCAGAATGTGGTGTAAAAAATAAACATGCGCAGGTAAATAATTGTCAACAATTTTAAGTCGACATGAACAAAAAGTAAGCGTAAAAGTAATAATAAGTTTAAATATAAGCAAATTGGATAGATTTTTGATATAAATCATAAATTCAGTAAATCAGAAACACTTCGATCTTAGCAACCTACAACATTAGCGGGCCAATCACAAACTTTCGTAACCGGATTGTAGACTGTGCCACTTCCACAGCGTCTCTGCATCGGCAGGCCATTGTCGCATTGACAATAGACAGCATTGCACGACTTGAATGAAAAAGCTCCATTGCCCCACTGTTGGCAAAACGACCGGTCGCAACGCGGCGGTCGCTCCAATCGCGCCGTTATTATATTACCATCCATTTGTATGTCCTCGGCGCCCATCTGATTCAGGCGATTTACCACGGAAGAACTCGACAATGGGGTGGCGATAACTTTGTCCGACTTCTCAAACGCCTTTATGATCACATGCGATATAATTCCCGAGATAACGCCAGCGATGATGGCAAACAAGAAACCGAATCCTCTCTTGGGTCTTTCGTAGATGGCCAGTGAATCCGAAGTTCCATTCGCATCGTTTACCATTCTATTCAAACTGTTTCGACAATCGACACCAACGCTGTGCAGTGTTGGTATAAAAGTGAAGAAAATTGCTTCGAAGTAAAGAAACATACAAAGTTGACGTCTGGAAATCATTTCTTAAACTTGCCAAAATTTATCGACGGCCTTTAGCATTTATAAAATCAAATTTATCTTATTTTCTTCAGCATTCTAAAACTTTCAGGATAAGCTGACTAAGCTTATTTGTTTGCTGACTTTCATTTGCGATTTTATTCACGCCGCTACATGTAATTGCAGTGTCAGTGGCGTGAATGCTGCATTAGCTAAGTCAAGTGGGGATGTATTATAGATTAGATGCGTATATAAACTAGTACTTCATCTTGTCATGTATATTGCATCTTACATTTGTATGATTACGATGAAGTGTGCAAAGACTAGTTTGATTTTGATACTTTTGATATCAGCGCTATGTCAAAGTAAGTATTTAAAGAATAATTCCCTTAACCCTTTAAGCGTTACCATATTTTAGCATGTGCTACATCCCAGTGCCACCACATTTTGGCAAAAAATTGATTTT
>JAQGBA010001184.1:0-17752 GCA_034698125.1 Prionchulus punctatus | reverse complement strand
GCTGAAAAAGCGTTCCGAGATCTAACCCGGTTAGGAACAAATGCGAAGGTGTAAGGTGGATGTAAGATAAAGATGAACGATCAGTAATCCGAGATGGACAGACTATAGCTTACGAGCTTCACCTCGACTCCCCGAGATAAATCGCCCGGAGTCTTTCTATAATTATATCTAGATGGCTAAACACCGATAAGGGACTAAAAAATCAACTGAATCCGATAAAACGAAGCGACTAGGAAGTCGGCTCGGCATCAAAGCCATTCCTCGAACGACTGAGAGTTCAGTCGGAACTCGAGGATTTTCCTCGCTAGAATCGTTCCGACTAATCAAATATAATCCCAAAAACCGACGGAGAGAATAAGACGAAGAAGCTGTTACAGAGACTTCTTCGAGTTAGACGACCGGAGACCGGCGCGCCAGTTGGCCCATTCGTTCAGCCGAGTACACGCACCATCTAATATTCAGGAAGGTCTTCGAAATAAAGAAAAATTCTTTTTTACCCTCCCGATTACGTCATTTGAAACATCAAATTTATGTTCGATTTCCGTTTAACGACTGAATGATAAATTTTTAAAGCCACCTTGAATTTTGCGTGCGTTTTCGCTGAGACGAATTTCTTTATCAATATTGTATCAACATACTCGGTGTGAAAATTCAATATTGGCGAGGCGAAAAAAAAATAATCGGTTCATTAGCGGACGCATACATTTTTTAAGCAAAAAACCTTCTCTTAGGAGTTCATTAGAGTTCTAAGCGATTTTACTAAAAATTCAGCCGCCCCCGCGAAAAGTTTGATAGAACTATTTAAACTTACATTATAAACATGGTCTTTCTACGAGAGTGCGGGTGCGTGAGGACAATTCTTTGGTTTTACAGCCATTTTGCGTTTCGAAGTTGATAAAAAAATAGAAACAAAAAAAGTTACTAAATGTTTGCAATGCAAACGAATAAAGTCGTTTTTAACCTCATTTTGAAGTGCAAAATGGCTGTTTTTCACGATCTTGAAGACAATTTTTCGTGATTCTTTCGCAACTTAATGTCGACAACCAAATAAATATCCGCGATTTATCTTCTTTGAAACTTGTAACAATATGATAAATAACTTTTTGATCAGTTGGGATTAACTAATATTGTTTGGAACCATCCTCGTCCGCGAGCTATTCGTTTTTCTCGACTCGTTTCGAAGAAAAATCCAAATTACGATGAATGGCGGAGGAATTTTTTTTTTATTTCATATCCGTCACATTTTTTTGCTTATTACGTTAGGAAATTAGTATTTCTTTAATATGTTTTCGCATTTTCCATGTATGCTAATGACCAGCAAATAGCTTAGCTTGTAATTTCGATTTTTTTGCAATAAATTTTTATTGGTTTGTTGCATGGTCGCACGTGTTTGGAAATTGAAATCATTTACGTTTGTGAGACATTCATAGAATTCAATTTCTGTCACGTTTCTCACAATTTTTGGCTGTAATTTAGTAATTATTAAGAACAGCGATTTTACACTTCAACTCAAATTCCAAATAGAATTCGAAACTCCATTTTGTCGCCTAGTTATTATGATCTGACGAAGTAACAATGTAAATAATTAATTACGATGCGCAAAATGGCTACTATACTGCAAATGTACAACTTCCACAATGCGGCATCCGTTCGAGGTACATTAATTTTTAACTCCTAATGCTTGTAAAATATGTTTAAACAAATCGGAAATCTCTTTCATTGATTGAACAGCCACTCGAAAGTAAAATCGGTTGGAAATCTTCTTCGTTAGATTTTAACAAGTTTCGCCAAAAAAACCAACTGAAGAGCGATTTAATTGAATCACTTGAAAGAAAAAAGTTGTTGGCGAAATAGTGCGAGAAAAACCATTTCATTTTCAGATAACGGCGCGAAAACATATTCCAACAGTTGTAACTAACAAATCAAGCGTGAAGTTGTTTTTTTTATTGTTTTTCAATTCGACGTTTGAAAGATGTTGTTTGGTTTATGCATGTTTGAAGTCTACAATTAATTAACAACAATTTTTTATTTTTAAAAGTTGCATTATTTTCAAAAACTCTCCTTTGCTCCCGGAAAATCATATTTTCACCTGGAAAAAAACAAATTATAAGTTGAATGAATGACAAAAAGTGCCGACGTCATAATATCAATCAGAAAACCTAGAAAAAAAATTTGTTGACAGCTCAGCAAAAAATTCATTATTGCCAACTCATGTTGCAATTTTGTCTTCTATTTTCGACGTATCAATTGATTTCGAAAGGAAATACGAAGAAAAAAATCTTGTTTCCATCAAATTCATGCTGTAATTCAGATTTTCAATTTCGACTTAGAAAATGGTGTACTGTATAATGAATTTTCTCGTTAAACGCTCGCAGTGTCCAATAGATTTTTTCATCGGATTACATTTTCGTTTTTGAGCTTTCATTAGGGACTAAAGGAGACGATCAAAAACGGATAAACTTTCCGAAGTACCAATTCAAAATGCAATAAATGTAAAAATAATTTTTATTTGTCCGCATTTTCGCAACGAGTCCAACTGCGTCCGTCGCAATTACGGCGCGCGATTAAACTACCGATAAGCTTTCTGATACCGACTCTGTAAAATTTTTGGGTAACAATAGTTATCAACGGATTAACTAGTGAGCCGAACGGCAACAAGTAGAGCAACGGCAGAACGACGGATTGAAATTCTTCGCTCATACATTCGTAAGGATTGCTCGCGCTCAACGTGCATATGATATAAACGGAATATCCGATTCTGAACGGCAGAAAAGTTGCGGCCGTGAATACCGTGTAACTGAATACGAATACGATTCGTTTCAACGTCTTCTTATCGTCGGATATGTTATATCCGGCGGGATTTCTCGTCTTACTCTGAGCCAACGCGAATATGCAAATACTGATAACGAGCGATGATAACAACGGACCCACGTAAAATATGATGAGCATACCGGCGTACAGATGGGCGTCCGGTTTGACGATACACGGAAAGCATGGATCGTCGGAGATAAAGGTAATCTTAGCCGCCGATACCGAGGAGTATATCAATACGCAAATCCAAGCGAAAACGATTTGACGGGCGATCCTTCTCGCCGACGACAACCGTTCGACGTGGTACGGGGTAAACAACGTAATAAATTTATGAATGTTTAAAAGCAGAAGAAACAAAACCGACGTCGCCGTGCAACTCCAAAATATGACGTAAAACGGGTAGCAGATCCATTTGGGCAGAGCCGATGAATACGGTTGGACGGCGTTGACCGATCCGAATAGAAGGTTGGCGATGGACATGTTGATAACGAACCATTGATCCAGCCGCTCTGATAAGTTTACATATCTGAAGGCGATCACGATCACTAAAGTGTTGAAGAATATCGTGAAAGGCGCGCATATTAGAAACAGTTTTTCGGATACGGCCAAACCGTCGGTATTGTTCCACGGAGGCTCCGCGTCGCACGAATAATTCATCAATCCGAATTTCGCTACGGCCCGTCGGCCGACCGTCTAACCGAATAGGATTACGATGTAAAGATTGCGCGACGTAATTCGCCTCGGTCGAAAGTAGTTTAAAAAAGGCTTAAAGCCTGTAAATGAAGTTTCCTTTATCGACCGTGTTGAGACGGGGCGTGCGCAATCCCTCGGCTCCTTCGTTTTTTATTTTTTCGGAGTCGTGAGCACTTGTTGGCTTAGCAGAGAGTCGCCGAAACAGAACTAATCCGCCGAAAAGGCTGAGCAGTCGGACGGAACCAAAATAATAAAGCGAACAGCCGGCATAATTGAATGCGACACCGGGCGAGAGAAAAATTATTCATCTTCCAAAACTATGCAGCCGCGCGACTCGACGTTTAGAGCTCGAACGATATTTTAAAACCACCGCCTTCAGAAATTCAATTGGCTATAATGAAACGGAAGAAGCGCTAAGTACTTCGACATTTCAAATGCAGTAAATAAAGACTTCTCGCTAACTACGCAAATTAACCGCCTGAGTTACCGACGTATTAAAGCGCTAATTCAACAACAATTGTTCTTGTTTGCAGCTTCGATGCAACTTGATAGTAATACAAACAGAAACTAAATACTCGGTTGGAACATTGCAAAATTGTTCTTTATTTTTCAATCATAGTGTCAAACTAGAAATAACTTGAAGAACAGCTGCGCATGTTTACTGATAAATAATTCCGAGAAAAGTGAAGAAATACACAGCAATTTTCCTAGCACTTGCGGCAAGCGTCGAGCGATAAAACATTGTCTTCATTTTTTTACATCCAGTTGTCCAGCACTAAAATATACAGATCTTACAAATCAATTCATAATTTTAAACCATTTCATGTTTAAAGAACCACTGTTTTGTTATAAAGCGATTCTTACTTGCTCATATTTATTCTACTATAGAAGCGCTAAATTCAATCGAGCATTTCTCGTTTTACCGCCATTTTTATTATTTTTCTTTGAATTTTAACACTTTTTTAATTGTTTTTAATTGTTTTTTATCTGTCGAATCGTCGTCAATGTTTATTAAAGATTTAAAGAACGATTTTTACGACGTTATTTGTCGAAAAGTCGAAATTTCTCTTTTTTTTGCTCGAAATTTGAAATTTTCAACTTAAATTTGTTTTATTTTCATTATAGCACGTTTTAGTGATTTCCAATTGCGACGTTGACGCTGTTTGCGCGTGCAAAATTTTACAAGTCGATTTTTTTCACTTCGAAGTCGAAATTCGCCTCGAAAAATTTTTTTTTTCGTTTAATTTCAGAGTTTATTTCGTTACGATCACGTTTCGTACACTCTCGTTCCAGTGGCTGGAATCGCCGATTTCGTGAGAACGATCTACGACTACAGCGAACAAGTAAAGCGTTCGATTTATCGTTAAAATGTGTTAAAAATTCAAGTTCATTAATTAAAATAATTAGGTCAAATATGTTTTGCTTATCAATTGCGGTGCCAATATAAATCTAATCGAATTATTAGAACCTCCGAGCGATATGATATTCTACGTGATAGACAGGTATCCATTGACTATAGTTGTCTATAATTGTCCAGTTACTATAGTTGCCCGATGAATGTCTATGGTTGTCCATTTACTCAAGTTTTCCAGAGACTATAGTTCCGAAGTAAGTATAGTTTGTCTTAGTGTTACTGTAGTTTTTACTTTCATCAGTTGAAAAAATGACTGACTATAGTTTGGACGCGTTTTTTGTTTTTTTCAGTCGCAGACCATTTCATTTGGACAACGTATTTGACTCGAAACAAATTCGATTGGTCGTTAAAGAGAACGAATTCGACGACTATAGTTATCCGAAATACGAAGAGATTTTCGAAGGGGACAACGATGAAGACGAAGATGTACAACCAGATTCGGATAACGATTCGCGTTCGCCGAATGCGAAACGCCGGCGAACTGGAAAGGAGAATTGGATCAGAAAAAGGTTCATAAAACAAAATATCTCGCTGTCTAACGCGTCAAAGTTTGTTTTTTTCGGAATCAAATCGAGTTCGATTATTACGAATTTTCGTCTCATTCTACTTCGGTAAGTTCACTGGCTAAAACGTTATTTTTTTCCAATTCCTCGATCGGCATTCTTTTAGTCGGCTTTAATTGTATACGATTTGGCTTGGAAGCTGTCCAACGACTCGAACGAATTGCTGTGGTATAACACAACGATTTCGTATTTGGCTCTCTTTATTCGATGGCGAGTCACATTTTTTGTTTAGGTGCGCCGCCGTCGGACTGACCAGTCAGTTTTTGGACCATAAAATCAATTCGACGAAATACAAATTCGATTCGATCGATGTTCATCAACAAGTGATCAGACATAATCATAACAATAAAGCAACGTCGGCCGACTGTCTAAAACTTCATTCGGAGACAGAGTAAGCAAATTTCTAGCTCGATAAGCGCACTAACTTGCGAATTATTTTGTTTTTCAGCTTATCTTTGGTGCTATATCGCCATTGGTCTTTGCTGGAAAGCTTGAAGCACAGTCCGTGCACGTCGTGCGTTTTTAAAACGTGGACGTTGAAAGGCATGCACAAATTGTACAATTTTCTGGCGGTTTTAGGGTACAAAAATGCGCGTTACGCGCTAAAAACGAGTTTCACACTCGGTTTTTATTAATTTCAGCATTCCTTTGGATCAAGGCAGGCAAAAATTCAACTCGCTACCTAGCAAGCTGAGGAAGGAGATAAAAGAAACGATCGAACAAAATGCCGAAAAATATAAGTTAGTCCGTCACTATCGGTCGCGCCAACTATAGTTCTTATCGTCTATAGTCGCGTAACAGTCAATTAGCCGCTGACTAGTTACTAAAATTTGCTCCGTAGCCACCAGCCACCGGCCAGTGACAGTAATTTGTTTTTTATTTGTTTTAGCCTGTCCGAATTATTATTTTCGTCGTTCGGAGCCCAGTATACGTTCGTCGATAAATTTAGCGCCAGCGACGTTTCGATGGCCATCGCCGCTTTGCTTCACTTCAGAGATCAGTCGACAGGCGTCGATGAAAACTTTTCCACCGCTTTGGACAGTTTGTCGAAGTGATTCATTTGAATTGCTAGTGATTTCTTTTTGTTTTCCGACGTTCGAAACGCGCATTTTTCTCAGGCGAGGAACTTCGTTACTGTACGAAGGAATCGAACTGTACAAAAAGTTTTTGGCCCTACTAACCGCCGAAGTACAGACATTCTTGACCACGGGTTTGGTCATTCCGTCGTCAGTTTTTCTTCAATGCGTGCTGACTCAGGTCAGGAACGAGCAACTATATAGAACTATAGTCGCGCGACGAATATAGTTAATAAATCGAACTATAGTTTTAACTGTCGTTGAAGCCGCGATGAAGAAATTCATTTTTTAGGGATCCAGCGGTTGGAAGTATTTCGTTAATCCGTGCGGACTAACGATTTTCGGACGATATCTTTGCAGGGCTTACGCTGAAACTGTAACCGTTAACAAATGTTTCACGAAAGCTTTTTGTTTTACCAATTGACTTTAGCGTCAGGGGGCGAAACACAAAAGAAAACCGCTGATAATCGTCGTGCCGTCGTTGGCCGACGACGGATTCGTTATCGTGGCCGGCGTGCCGCCGTTTTTCGTCCAAAACGATGGAGGAAAACCAGTCGAGTAGGCAGATTTTGGTTTCACCGATTCTTGAATCCTAATTTGAATTTGATTTGGATTTCAGCATATTGGGCAACGCATTCCGACGAATCTCAGACTCGACGAATTGCAGGATGAGAGCCAGTCTTTTCGATACATCGGGTAAATTATGGATTCCTTACAGTTCGATATTTACATTTACATCGCTCGATCGATCGATTGTTATTGATTTTATTTTGTTAATCGTGTCATTTGGGTTTTCAGTTGTCGAACTGAAGTCCGAAGATCGACACAAGTTTTGCGACGCATTGATGTCGACCATCGATGTTTGAAGAGACTTTTTTTGTAAATGAATTTTCAAGGACTGTTTTAAAATTTGAATTGTTATGTGTTGTTTCGTTATTTTACCATTTTGTTGTCAATTTTTTTGCAATTGAGTAAAGTTACTCGTCGATTTTCAGTGTCTATAGATAAAGTCCGTTCAAAACTGCGACTTTAAATAAAAGTACAGTAATTCTTAAGTTGAGATCTACAATCCTAATTCAGATATTGATTTTCGAGCTTCTATTAATATGGCGGACCGCTGTTTCATATATTCTTCGTAAGTACGGCTAGAATAAATGTACAGTAATACTAAAGATAAAACTTAGAATCTGTATTCACATACGAATTTTTACATCGGCAGGACGATTCGAGAAACGTTCTACTGACTATCCGAAGCTCGAGCTCGAAAATCAATATCTGAATATTCGGATCGTAAATCTCAACGTAAGGATTACTGTACATTTATTTCGGCCGTAGTTCTAAAAGGAATATTTTTTCTATAATAATAATCTTTATTGATAAAACACACATTAGAGAAGCTATTTTTCAGTGGTGACCAACATGCAAATAAAAAAAATATAAGAAAACCTATATCCGAATACAAATTATAAATTTGGATTTCCGTACTTGTATTGCAGCCTTAGTTGCGAAAGAACTATTCTTGATACATCACCGACTAAACAAAGTGTTTATTTTTTAAATATCCGAAATGATAGTTTGTTATGGAAAATGGCTGCCCAACTATTGACGCAAGTTTTCATTACTTTCCAAACAAACTCGAGCAAAACAATAAACCTGCGTCAGCACCTTTCGGTACCATTTTCAAATTCGACAATGGCCAACGTGCTGAGATTTTACGAAAAATCATAAGATACAATATTGACTTTAGGCGATAAAAAGTTGACTCAACTGTACTCGTTTCTCGTTCATTTTTATTCGGAAACGGAACTCATTATGCTCGTCGAAGCGGTTGAAATTGGTTCAGGTTATTAAAAAAAAACAGACAGTGGATTTGTTTGAGAACCAGTTAGTTTCCTCACGATTTCGCCATATAAATGAGCCTGCTAACAAAATTCTCGTATTTCGTTTTCATTTTTCCTCCCAAAAACCCAACATGAAAGTTTTAGCCTTCCTAGTAAGTGTTCTCGCTTTTCCCGCCGAAGCACGCCGCTCGCACGAATTCTCGTTTGTAGGCGGTTATGGTCTGCTCGGCCTACGGTCAGCAGTCATGCACGGACAAGGTCGAGCAGATGTTCGCGTGCATGAACAGGCTGAACAGCAATCCCGATTTTACGACCATCGTCGAGAAGAAGATGAACGCCGCTAAAACTTGCGGAGCCACTGATAAGAAGTAAACCCTGCTTAAAAATCCTGCAAATTTTTTTGTATTTTACATTTTATATTTTATCCTCACTTCGCGCCCATTTTTAGCATCCAATGTTGGCGAGCCATGTACAAGTGCGAGGCCGAGTCGAAAACTAGCACGATGAGCAGCCCAGCCTTTCAGACGGCCAAAAGGGATGCGACCCAGTGCTACAGCAGCAATCCCAACAATCCGCTGGTCGGCTTGGACGGTTTGTTCCTGGGCGGCATGCACCACGGCAAAGGGCGCGGTATGGGAGGCAAAATGGGCCGCACCATGGGCGGTAGTATGGGCGGAGGCAATACGGGACCCGGCAATATGGGTGGCAACAACATGGGAGGAGGAAATATGGCTGGCGGCAATATGGATGGTGGCGAAAACCACGACCAGATGGACGACAGTTCCGAAGAAGATATGTCTGAGTATGAAATCCGAGAAATCTTTCGTGCGGAATGTAACTGCAACAAAAATTACATTATAGCAAAATTCCTGCTGATTGCATGCCGTCCAATTGGAAAACGATGTTGAATTGCACGATGCAAGCGTTGCAACGAGATCAGACGGTGATATCGTCGGCTGCAAAACTGAGACCGCAATTGAAACAATGCGAGGACACGTAAGTTCTCCGCAATGTAGAAAGCCTTCATCAAACCTTCATCCCAAAGTCGTTAATCCCGAAAGTGTTGTATTTATCCCAAAGTCCTTTATCCTAATACCCTTTATCCCGAGCCCACGATCCGAAAGTCTTTATCCCGAAGAAATCTTTCTTTTATCTTTTAAAAAAATCTTTTATCCTAAATCATTTCTCCTCAGTTTATCCATTTTAGGTTCACTTCCGACTGCGAACCTGGAACACGTCCATTGACGCAATGCCTTAAAAAAGCAGCCGCGCCCGTAATGACGACCATGGAGACGAATTTCAAATCCTGCATGAGAACCGCAGGAATTTCACCTTAAGCGCAAGTACAAACGCTTATACAGTCCAGGGTTGCGATGATTTTTCGTATTATTAGTTTGAGAATGTTACCGTTCTGTTGTTTAGTTTTGTAATGCAGCAGCGCACGTTTATAAATAAAAATATTGAAAGTGTATATTTCACGTTTCGCAAAATGAAGCCGCTTCGAGATCTAGAAATCAAAATTTTCGTGATCAAAAACGTGAATGTTTATATTTTTAAGATGAAATTTGTTGTTTCGCAAAAAACTATAAGACATACTCGATTTCACAACGCAAACAAGCTCGAAGATTAATGAAACAGATTTTCGACGGGTTAGCGTCGTTCGCAAACAAAATAACGCCACGACTCGCTACGAATAACGTATAAATGGCGAACGATAGAAGTTACCATCGAGTTGAGATTGATATTACAATGGTTTGTTTCGTCAGTTTAGTTTTTCTGGTAAGAAATTCGCAATGTGTGAATTGTAGACAATTTGCTGGAGGTAGGTAGTTAGTAGTCGAACATTGCAGACATTAGTGCAATCGCGAACGCCGGCAGATAATTGCAGACTGTCGTAGTTAGTTGTAGAGTGCAGCTGCGGAAGTTGCAGCAGCACTAGCTAGTTGCGAATAGTTGTCGCCAGTTGAACACTATTGTACACAAATTTTGAGCAGTTGCAGACATTCGTAGTCGGGTGTAGAATCTTAAAACATTCGTAGACGGTTGTAGTAAGTTTTAGGTGTTGCAACCAAATATATTTCGTGTTGAAGTGCTTCGAAATCATCAGCCATTTCTTCTTAATAGATCGCCGCTACCACCGTCGGTGCCGATATAACCTGCTCGCAACAAAGGGATAAATTCTTTCGATGCATGCGAGATTTGCATACGTCCCCCGATGCTAACTTATTGAAGGATAAAAATCAGGTAGTGGCTCAACAGTGCGGAATCAGCGTAACCAGGTAAGTTTTCCGTCCCGGCTCCGGAAATGCCCGATAATGCTTTTTGAAAACAAATTTCGCGCAGTGTCCAGTGCTGGCGAAAGAAAGATACCTGCCAAAACGAAGCCGAGCAGAGCGCCGAAACTAGCGAGACCAAGAAGGCTGCGTTGAAAAACGACAACGCCTGCTGGAGGAACGTACAGTACGCCGAAGATAGACGAGATCTTGCGAATGAAAGAGTACGAATGTCCCCCGCAGGAATTCCTCCACCGTCGCACCCCGTCGACCCGATGTAATAAAAAAGTTCCGATTTTATATTCTAATCCGTTTCGAAATGATACTTTTTCTGAAACAGGACTCCCGCCGAATGCCTTCCACCGTACGATCAGCAGGTCGCTGCTTGTACCATGAACCTGCTGCAACAGGATCAGCTGTTCGCAGCGGCCAACGCCAGGATGAGACGAAAAGCTAAACAGTGCCAAGACGAGTAAGCTCGATTTACGAAAATTGTCTCTCCGAAGACCTACAGACGAAATTGTCTGCAGATGGCCGCAGGAATGCAAACCGACCGAGCCATCTTTGGCCGAATGTCTGCAGAGGGCTTACGAACACGTGACCAACTTGACTGCGACCTATTATCGTCTGTGCATGGAACAAGCCGGTTATCAATTACCTCAGATTACCGGATCCGGTAGTAGAGCCAGACAGATATTCCCGTTGAACGACGAAGAAAGCAAATAATGCGAATGGACAATGAAACTTTCGGGCATTTATTTAGTTTCGTTGTTCGTGGATAAGGTAAATTCGTTTGATTCGCCAATAAAATGGATAACCATTCGAAAAACTTGCAGCAAATCGGCGGAACTTGTAGGCACTCGTAGAGTTCTTGCGGATCATCGCAGGCGCTCGTAAAAGAGTTGTGGATCATTGCAAACGCTTGTAGGCTAGTTGCAGATCATTTCAAACACTCGTAGAAGAGCTGCAGATCATTGCAGACGCTTATAGGCTTGCAGATTATTGCAGGCAAATTGTAGAAGAGTTTCAGATAATTGCAGGCACTCGTAGGCCAGCGGCAGATCATTGCAGACACTTGCGGAAGCACTACGAAATCGGCACTTATTTGTATGCTATGTCGGACCTCGCAGACTTTCCTAGAACAATTGTAAGCACTCGTGGAGGATTGCAGACTATTTCAGGCGCTCGGTGGTAAGCCCCCATTCCCGTTTAAAACTTTGTTTTGTAACATGTACATTCTACAGCATTAACGTATATAAATAAAAAAAATGTATATAAAACATGGTGATTCATAATTCGTCTCGTCTACTCAACGGTCCGAATTCTTCCACTGGCCACATACATTCGCAGCCCGACGCTATTTCCAGCGAATACGGCCGCCAACAGTCTTCGCCGGATTTTCTTCTACTAAAGTACATGGTCGTATAAGTTTGTACGCAGTGGAGCAAATTGAAGGCGCATTTCTAGATAAATGAAAACAAGTTTAACGTGGTCATTTAACGAAAACAGTGTCGGAAAGTGAAACGGTTTCGTCCATCGAACGTCCTTCGTTTCAGCGTCAGATTTAATAACAAAACAAGTAGAACCAAATATTGCAAAAGTAACTATGCTCCGAGAGCAACTATAGTCCGTGAGCAAGTTTAGTTAAGTACAGTTTGATGGCAACTATCGACCGAGACCAACTATAGTCCGCCAGCAACTATAGTTCAACTTTACTTGAACATCGGATGATCCCCCGGTGTCTCGAGGATTTAGACACTTCGCGGATATATAGAAAGGCGGATTATATTCTTCTTCGTCCGTATTCAGGTGTACAGTTTTTGTAATAGTTTCGCATAAATGTTCGTATCCGCCCCAATTACCGGCGCTCGGGATACCGTCGGATAATCTCGATTTGGCGGATATAGGCGAATAACGATCGTTAGACGATCGTAATACAGAATCGGATACGGTCGTACCATGTTTTAAATGCTTTCGCTTGGATGAGATTCGTCTCGGGGAGCTTTGGCTCAGAGTTACCAACGTAGACAGTATCATTATGATCTAAAAATTACAATAATCGTGACATTATAGTTATGTTATCGGCCATCCTTCATTAGCTATAGTTGGACTATAGTATTATAACTAGAAGACTAGGATTAGTTAGATTTCGAGGACGAGGATTAACTGAATTACAACTAGAAGCCTTCGCCTACTTGGATTATATGCTACTTTTACAAGTTGGATTTGAAGGCCGATAGTCGATTACAGGGGGGATTAATGCTACTACAGACTACAACTACAGACGCAGGCGTTAGCCTAATCCTAATCCGCGACGGTCAGGTATTAACCTATATTTCTCTTTTCGCACTAATCCCCGTTTGAAAAAATGTCGTCGAAAAAAGTTTCACGCCCCGGGTCGTGGAAACGAAATGTGAAAATATAGTCGAAAAAAACTGTCGACTACGGTAAGAAGCGGCGATCGGACGGCGAAACAAAAAAAATGGAGCAATCGTTTCAAAAACAAGGTTGACAGTTTTTCCGTCCGTCTCTCAGTTGCCGAAAACAGTTTTTACGTTTTTCCATATTTTGACGACATAATCGACGTCGTTAAGATTTAGAAAATTTTTTTATTACAGGGCTATAACGGTAACGACGGGAGATCCGGTGAGAACCAAAAAAAAGCGAAAATACAGAAAAGTACAATACAGTTTCGTAGTCTAGACGCGGCGGCGCTGTACTAACTACTGAAGAGACCTAACGATAGTGTTATACAAAAACAACTATAAAGAACCAGCGGAGTGATCTACAGTACCATCTATCGCACTGTACAGTACCAACTGTAGCGTTGTACAATACGAACTACGGTGCTATACGAAAGCAACTATAGCAACTATGATACCATTTATCGAACCATACAAAACCAACTATATTACAGTTCGATACCAACTATAGCATCGGACAGTACCAACTATACCGTAGTACCTTGGACAATAATACCATTACGAAGAAATCATAGCAACTACTCTGGCACCGGCGAGAAAATATCATCGCCGATTAATATTCATAAATGTATAGTTGGATAAATCGATTGAATCGATAACGAAGAAGCAATTAGGAGAAATTAATTTTATTATATAAATCTCTCCGGTAATTGATAGAAGAAAATTAGTACGCAGTCGTATCGAATTCACCTAAAACCCATTCGTCGATTTCGAAGTGCGAAAATGTTCGCCGGCTGGTGGGTTTACTTTCTCGAAAATACAACGCAAAATTCGCAAACTGGTCTTCCGTAATGTTATTAGGGTCGGCCGCAGCCAGTTGTAGAAATGAAACGTTTCGTACAATACGTGAAACCACGTTCGTTTCCTTCGATCATCGAAATGTGTTTTTGATACGTCTAATCCGAGCGGATAAAATAAACGTACGAAAAAAAAATTAGACGATTAACGAAACTAGTCGAGAGATTGTTGTTGATATTTCGCTACTATACGTTACAGTAATCGTCTACGGTCGATGATCGCTTTCCGTATATAGTCTATAGTGTCCGTAGTCGGCGACAGTAACCGTCCATAGTCGGTTACTCGTCATCTTTTAGCGATTCTATAATTAACGGCTCTTCACCGACTACAGTGATTTCAGAGATTTCAATTGCTGCAAATGTTTCGACGATCGGTACGATCGAACGATAAAAATGCATAATTTGCGCCGAAACCTTTCGATATCCTACTCGCTTTTCTCGTATGTAGCTAAATTTTTTTTAAAGCCACTCGACGACGAGGTTGATCGGTAAAGTTTGTTCTCCCGAAAACTGCGCATTATTTATCGGGAGATTTCGAAGTCAGCAACATCTACATGTTTTATTTTTCTTCAACCTTCCTCCTCTTCTTCTTCTTCTTCTTCTTAAATTCGTCATCCTCGGCGAGCGAGTGTAATTCGATGTTGGTTTTTGACGAAAATCGTTAAAACGTTGGAAACCGGCTAGGAACTCCCTTCGAAACGTTTCGAACGAGGTTCGGATGCTGAAAAGCAAAATTCTCAGCGTCTACGGCCGTTTTTCGATCGACGTCTCGCTCGCTAGCCGTCCAGTTCGGAAAAACGGAGAAGAGAACGGGCGGCTGGCTGCTACTAGAAACTGAGGGAAGAGAGAGAGAGAGTCGAGCTCGAAGGAGAGTAGAATCATTTTGCTAAAGCGCGCAGCACTTCGGTCGGCGGCTGTAAAACTTTTCTCGCAATTGCATCAGCCCTGCGCTTCCTCTTGGAATTTTTCGTTTTTGAAAAAAAACACGTGAAATTCGAATAGAGAAACATGGCCTTCGTCAGCTACGGAACTTATTTGTCCAAGGAAAATCAAGAAGAACTGCGCAGAATCGCCAACGCCATCACGGCGCCCGGCAAGGGAATTTTGGCCGCCGATGAAAGCACAGGTAAATCGAATTTGCTCGATTTTTCGATTTTTCACCGATTTTTCTCGTTTCGACCATTTTTGCAACATTTTTTTGTTTTCTGGACGATTTTCAATATTTTTTCCTCATTTCTAAGTCGCGGAAGTCGATAACGCGGGTGAAAATCAATCAAATTAAGATTGATCAGGTTGATTTAACAGCTCAGCCGACTACTCATTACATCATCATCAAATCTTCACGTTTCTATTTTTTTAACTCCGATTTACTCGTTGGCTGGCTGTTTTTCAAATCCTGTTTAAAGAATGTGTCAAATTCGTACGACAGTTGAAACTTTTGTCAATAATTTATTTGTTATCACGTCGAAAATTATGTTGTTTTTAATTTGGCTGTCAGTTTAAAAACTTCGATCTACCGAAGTTTTATGAAAAAATAATCGTTAGTCGCGCGACCTTGGCAGAAGCGACAGCGCGTGATTTTCTCGAAAATCATTCGCGAGTTGCAACATTGTAAATATACATTAAATGTTTAAAAAAACAACACATTTCTGACGAAATCCATATAGCCAAAGTTGCAGAATATCGAATCGCCTCGGACAAAATCCAATTTAAAAGCGAACACGAATATAATTACAATGTTGAGCGAGTTTCCTATCGGATTATTTAAATGATCGTGAAAACGGGCTCTTCTTAACGCTTAACCACAAATGAGACTGAACCGTAGTCGCCGTTGGACGACCATCGAATTCCTTTTAACCGAACCTGAATACTGTTTTAAACCTGAACCTGAAAGATCTTCGTTTTAGGAAGCATGGAAAAACGATTGGCGCCGTTGGGATTGGAGAACAATGAAGAAAATCGTCGTAAATATCGCGAAATCTTGTTCACCAGCGACGCGACGATATCCGAAAACATCTCCGGCGTTATCCTGTTCCACGAGACCTTGTATCAAAAAACGAAAGATGGTACCCCGTTCGTCGAAATTTTGAAACAACGCGGCATCATCCCCGGCATCAAGGTCGACAAGGGCGTCGTACCGTTGGCCGGCACTTTGGGCGAAGCCACCACCCAAGGTACTCCTCTGAACGATATCTAAAGTCGATTATCGATCGATTACGAGTTTGACGTCGAATTTTTAGGCTTGGACGATTTAAACGCACGTTGCGCTCAATACAAACGGGACGGGTGCCATTTCGCTAAATGGAGGTGCGTCTTGAAAATTGGAGCCAACACCCCGTCCCATTTCGGATATATGGAAACCGCCAATGTGTTAGCTCGATACGCTAGCATCTGTCAACAAGTAACTGTCGGCGCCTAAACGCGTTGCAATTCGAAACGGTTTGCAATTCCTCGACGAAACTCGCCTCGGGGCGCGTAACTCCCATATTTTTTGTAGAATGGTCTAGTGCCGATCGTCGAACCCGAAGTATTGCCCGATGGTGAACACGAAATCGAAATCACGCAGAAAGTCACTGAGATCGCTTTGGCCTATGTATACAAAGCGTTGTCCGACCATCACGTTTTCCTCGAAGGCACGCTGTTGAAACCCAACATGGTCACCGCCGGACACAGCTGCCCGAAGAAATACACGTCGGCCGATATTGCGAAAGCCACGGTCACCGCTTTGCAACGAGGCGTGCCGCCGGCGGTTCCCGGTACAGAGTTAAAATTAGCGCAAAAATGCCGCGCAGTAGTTTCGTAAGAGCCGACCTATTTTTACAGGCGTCGTGTTCTTGTCCGGGGGTCAATCCGAAGAAGATGCCACGCTTAATTTGAACGCCATCAACACGTTCCCCGGCAAGAAACCGTGGGCGCTCACCTTCAGCTACGGTCGCGCGCTACAAGCGTCCGTTCTGTCGACTTGGCAAGGAAAAGACGAAAATATTCCCGCGGCGAAGGCGGCTTTATTGAAACGCGCTAAGGTACCGTACGACCCTAACACGGTCCGTTCACTATCGCAAACTCGAAAAGATGACGATAAGAATGATTCGCGCGTACGTAACCAGGCTATACTGCGAATCATTCTTACTGTATTACTCTCGAAATCGCCGTAGTGAACGGACTATAGACTATGATAAGCTGATTAATTCTGATTTCATGTTGAAGGCTAATGGTGCCGCCTCCATCGGCAAATACGAAGGCGGCGCTGCAACTGGAGCCGCTGGTGAAAGTTTGCACGTCGCCAATCACGCTTATTAGTGTGAATTAATAACTCTACGGCTAACGGACGACGTTTATATTTATTAGAAATTCTTTCAAAAAAACAAACGAATGACAACATACATCAAAATACTTAACTTATAAAATTAGGATAACGTAATTTTTTTGATGGCCGCATCGTGTTCTCTCGCGTTTTGTATACCTTTCTCGTGTTGCTATTTTTTCGTTTGTTTTTGTTTTTTGACTGTCGACAGAGATTTTAAATTTTCACGCTACATAGTTTTTATAAAAGTTATGCAAATATAATATTATTAAACAAATATATTTTTGATTTCATTCAAAATTAAATGAGACATCACTGTAGATAGTGATCGTAAATTATCGAGCAGCGTTGAATCCTCAACTACAGGTCATTGCGAAATTTTACTTTACATCAGATAAATTCAAATAAAATTTTATTTAATGAGTCTTTTCACTTTAAATTTTCTATGTGTTTTCCTCTAGCATAATACACTTTTCTCAAACGTTTAGGCCAGGCTT
>JAQGBA010001183.1:0-17766 GCA_034698125.1 Prionchulus punctatus | reverse complement strand
ACAAAAATTCAAAAATACCCGCCATTGTGGCTGCGCACACTCATGCCTGCGCATCACAAAAAAGTCGCACCCCCCCCCCCACCTGAGTTCACATTGAAAAACACTGAGTTCACTTTGACTTATTAGGCTGTTGTGAGCCTTTTTACCTTTCTCGATTTCGACGCCGAGTTGGGCTCTGACAAAGTATAATTCTTTATCGGCTTTTTTAATACTTTCGCCAAGCGTCGATTTCGGTGAATCGGCTCGCGTTAATAACAATGAAAAAGTTGTATCGTTCGAATTGGATTTTGGAATCGACCCCACCACGTACCATCTGCCGTACCAAGAATAGTGCAACATGCACGTATATTTAACACATAAAATAACACATAAGGGTTAAGTAGATTGGAAAGGGGTTATTGGAGTTTAATTTGGAAGGATTTAAACCCAGGAAAAGGAAATTAGTAATAGTTAATAAAAAGATTTTGGACATAGAAAGAAATAGTTAGTTAGTAAGGGTATGAGACCCCACAGGAACCTGACCAAGGAAATATTTAATAAATAATTAATTGAAAAATATGTAGCAAAAAACAAATGAATTACATTATGTGGAAGCTAATGGAATACTCATCAGAAGTATAGACATACTGTTTAAAACAGGAAAGTAAACGAATAAATTTAGAAATAAAATTAAAATGATGAATTGCTTTCAGCCGTATAAATATTTTAGTCAACTTTTAAATAAAAATGACTTTATAAAAATGACTTTATAAAAGTCATTTTAGTTCGGAAACCCTAGCGTGACATCACTGTTCTAGCTGGACACCCTTTAATTCTGAAAATTGAATTCTGGAAATTTTGTACCTGACATTTTAGTTTTGAATTAAACGAATGTGCTGTTTCACACTATCACTTATCTGGAGGTTTCCGATATCTTTCCGTCAGAACCAACGATTTAGTGTACCATGACTATCAATTCCAACTTTGACTGTTTAGTGTCAACTATTTCTGCTTTCTCTACGAAAATACTCGTAAATTTGCTTGTAAATTGCTTGAGAAAATGGATTCGTTCTTTCGTTCATTCGTCGTTAGTTATTTTTTTTGTATACTTTTTAAGCTTTCCACTTTCACTTCACGCTCTACATGTTTACATTATTTCAACAAGTTTGAAGCAGTTTTGGACTGTTTCTAAACACTTCAACTAGTTCATAAAACTGGTGGAGTACATTTGAAAAACCAAAAATTCTTAGAAACCAAAAGGAACATGTACTGACAGTTTGACACTTCTCAACTGTGCTTCTGTGAAATTTAGCTATTCTGCACAAATCCCTTCACAATATTTGGCCATTATCAATCGTTGGGTATCTGGTTTCAAGATGTAAGTAGTGAAGAAGTTCAATTTCATATTTGCCTTGTCGCCTACTGGTACAAAAACATTACTTCGTCTAATAAAGTAAATGGGCGTGGCTGTTTAGTGAGCCGTATCCATTATACAAAAGGTGGATGGCACACATGAAATCTAGTTTTATATTCTATACTCGGCGACAGTCCTTGGGATTTTATAGATCAATAAAATTACAGAAATATAACGAAGATTTATCGTTCTACACAAATGCAAAGACACAAATGTCGAATGAATTTTGTAAATAGTTCTGTCATGTTTCAAAAATAGGTCTTCATACTGTCAACGTCATTTCGCAGAAACGATACATTGTAAACAAATTTTCTGTAGAAAACTATTTTCAAAGTCAGATATCGCTCGTCGTTTTAAATTTCATTGTGGAAACGTGACAAATTCTAATGTTACTGAAAGTTTGCGAAACCAGGAAAGATCAAGTTACATCAAGATATATGTATTAAAATGGCCTTTCAATTGGAAATCTTTTGTAGCACTATAGTTGACGTCTGAAATGATTCGATGCTGTCTTGTTCTGGTTCTGCTACAAGCGTTGGTGGCTGCTGAAGAACATTGGGGATATGCAAATCAAGTAGATGAACTTGGTGAGTGTTATAAAAAAATAAGTATTGAGCTGGCAATGGTTTCAGCTTATCATAGTGTTTTTTTATAGATCCTGGCCATTGGTATCTAAAATATAAAGCATGTATTGGCAACAGACAATCGCCAATTGACATCGAGAAAGCGGATATAGATTATGATTCCACATTGAAACCAATTACCTTCGAAGGCTACGATCTACCTATCCGTGAAGCTACAGTTACGAATGATGGGCACACAGGCTAGTGAACAAATGTTTCTTAATTAGTTCGTCCAATCAGCGAATTGTATTCATTTTAGTGCGCGTCGACCTCCCAGACGATTCGCAGGCCTACATCATTTCAAACGCTTTCAATACAACATACAAATTGAAACAGTTTCATTTCCACTGGGGTCACCACGATAACACTGGATCCGAACATGTAGTTTTCAAAAAACGTTTTCCTTTAGAAGTACGCTCACGAGAGCTGCAAATTCCGCTAGACAATTACAGCAACTGAAAATTTCATCTTCAGTTCTTCAACTTTTTTTGTTTGTAGATGCATTTAGTACACGCCGATGAAAGCGTAAGTTACGATACGGCTTTAACCGAACCGTTCGGTTTGGTCGTTGTTTCGGTGTTGTTCAAGTTCGGCAAATCGACCGAAGGCATGCTGAAGTTGACGAACCGATTTCATGAAATCAAGGATCCAAAAATAAGTAGATAGTCTTGTTAAGTCAGTATTAGACGCTTGGTCAAAAAAGTACCGTTTCAGGAAATGAAACTGTCGTCAAGGATCTCAATCTATTTGATTTATTGCCTGCCAATCTTGAAAATTACTTACAGTACGCCGGTTCCTTGACCACTCCGCCTTGCAACGAAGCAGTCAAGTGGATAATTCTAACCCATACCAATTACATCACTCATACTCAAGTAAGCCGTTCGCTATCTGATTGATTGAAAGACGTTAGTCAATGTGATATTTAATGTTAGATTGCTGATTTTCGAAGTTTGAAACACATCGTAAATGAGAACGGTCGCAGCACGGAAGAAGAACTCGAGACAAACGACCGCGTCTTGCAAGGTGTCAAAGGAAGGAAGGTCTACCTTCATTACATTTTCGACAATTTAATTCATTAATTATTGCTAACGTACGTACGCTCTTTATCATCAATAATAAAACTTATGTAAATATATTAATGTTTCATTTGAAATATCAAATTTCCAGGTTTTGATTTTACTACATTACAAGCCCATTATAAAACTGAACAAATAAAATGAAACGTCAGAAGCTGAATCACATGATTATGTAATAAAAAAACTGAAAAAATTTATTTGTGATTTATATTGCCGCCAAATGGTTATGCTGTGTTTACATCAATGCTTTAGCGTTCATTTCAAAAAAATTCAAATAGCACCTGGCTAGCGACCATAACTTGTCGCGTCTTGCGCTTTGCGCGCTCATAAACTGAAACGTCTCAGAAATTTGGATGGACGAAGACACCAAAACAAATGATTGGATTTGTCCCGTTTGCGATTTTAACTGATAAATATGAATCAATCGCGTTCACGCATTTTATCTGGAAACATCCCATGGAATACCTAATTTTGAAAAAAGCTTAAAGAACTCGGACCGAATGGTTTCCAGAATTGGCGATAAATCAAAGAAACTTTTAAAAGATTGGAACTATCGAAAGTTGAAAGTTCAAATGTGGAAATCGGGCGATTCGCTCAATGACTTACCAATACCAATATGTAACCTGGAAAACAACTTTCAGGGGAATCTAGTTAAACCTAAGTTGCAAGCTAAAAATTTAACAAGTTAATCTTTTGACCGTTTTTAGGCTGTTTCACTGAACAGCCCTTATTCTACAGCGAACTCTACTGATAAGTGCATGCTGCACGATTATCGATTATCGACTCACCTTGCAAGTCTCGACATGTCAGCTCATTTGAACGAACCTCGCTATTCTTGCTTTTATTGTCAAGTCAAATTTTGTCACTCGCTATCGCTCGTCGACCACATCCGCCAGCATCACAGCTGTTCCCCATTTCGATGTTCGATCTGTTCTGCAACTTTCGCAGTCGACGAACTATTCACTGGGCACGTATGAATGTTTTTTGATTTTGTATTGTTATTTGAAGCCGATGTCGTCTTGAAATTTGGTGACTAAAGCGTACGTTTTTAACCATTTTTTTGTTGTCGTTAGTAAAAAATGTCTCTATTTCAAAAATCGACATCACCTGTTAAAATTTTATACCTACTTTTGAGCAGCTGTTACTTTTGGCAAGCGAATCGAGAAAAAAGAAAGTAAAATGTCGTCATCATAATTTCAAATCCCTACACACATTTGAATTTTTTGAACTTGGTTCCGCAAATGAAAATGACATTATATAATCAATGTGCAAGCAAAAAAACAATCTAATAGACAAACAATAAAGTTGAAAAACGTGATTTTCATAGTCTAATTTTTGAAAGTTGCAAACTAGAAATCGGTAAGTGGAAATGAATTTTCAACCTCTATTTCAATAGGTGAATTGTTCAAATATATGAAATTCTAGTTTTCATTTACATCATTTAATAAAATGACATTGCAATATTCACTGGCTGTCATTATCGTTCGGCACTAGCCGTATTTAACTTTTTCGATTTTTAGTCAGTCGGAAGTTGGTTGGAGTTGCTTGCTACAATGCCTGCTCAATACAAATTAATTTACTTTCCGGCGAGGGAACGAGGAGAATTTATTCGGTACATCCTCCACCAGGCCGGTGTCGAATATGACAATCAGGAAATCGTGTTTGCAGAATGGGCTCAGCATAAAAATAGTAAATCAGTGCTGTGGTGCAAGTTGCAATCGCAAAATCAATGCTGTGTTTTTAGATATGATTCTTGGCACTGTGCCGGTGTTGGAATTCGAAGGCAAGCAACTTAGCCAGTCGACATCAATCGCAAGATTTTTGGCGAATAAATATAGTACGGCTTGCAGTTGCACTTGCAGTTGTAAAACAGCTAAATTTTTGTTTTTTCATTGCAGAACTGACTGGTAACAGCGAATGGGACGCTGCATATTGCGATATGTTGATTCAGTGTTTCGAAGATTTGAATTCGGCTCTTAATCCTTACGTACTTGCACTCTTGTCCGGAGATGAAAACAGAAAGGTACCTGCCATGAATTTTGTATCTTTATAGTACTTGCAAGCACTTTTTGATTCTTTAGGCTGACGAATGGAGCAAGTACAGGGAAAAGGCATTGAAGCCCATGTTGGACAGATACGAAAGGTTCCTTGGTGACAAAAAATTCTTTTGCGGAGACTATGTGCGCTAAATTTGCTGGTAGCACATGATTTAATATTATTTTATTGTTTATGATTTCAGCTTACTTACGCCGATTTGGCAGTTGGCGAGCTAATAGATCGTGTCGAATGTTGTTTCGATAAAGAAGTCACTAAAGGCTATCCGAAACTGAAAGCTCTCGCATGTCGCGTTCACGAATTGCCGAATATCAAGAAATATGTCGAAAAACGACAAAAATACACTATGTAAAATTTTAGGCAACGACGTAGTCGAGTAGTATTTATTAGTTCCTACAATAAATAGTTAGTCAATTAAAAAATGGCACAATACAGTACATGCATTCACAACAAATGATTGTGAAAATCTTCGTTGATGGACACATCATCCTGGATGCCGGTACTGTGACGGGAGTCACGCAAAATTGTACTATTGTATAGAGACTGGTTTTAAAAATGCTTACGTAAATGTTGCATTGGAAAGGAATTAATTGTGATGATGAGGTTTTATATCATTTGGCATAGCCGTTAGAACAGATTAAATGGAAGAAAATAAAATTAATATGAGCGCGAAAAAGACATCATGCTTGTCGAGTTCATCATCCAGTGCTGGCAGCTTCTGATGTTTGTCGATATCATAACTTTATAGACTTTTCGTTTTGCTGAACATGTAAATTTTAATGTTTGGAAAAGTTGTAGACTGCGTAGGATCTAAAACAAGTTTAAAATTCAAAATGAGCAAAAGGTAATTTACCTTTTATAACACAATCGACTGCGTAATTCGACTGTCTGCTTCCAGTTGCTTGGTCTTTCCAAATAAGTAAATTTTTTGACGTTTAATGGTGAAAAAGTGAAACTTGCATTTTTAACTGGTTTCAGGTTAAACGTGGTTTTTATACAGTTGTTTCACAAGAAAACGTAAAGAACAAACCGTCGCAATGTTTACTAAATTGTGGTAGAAACGGGAGCATTGCTTGTCACGGTAAGTGAACTATAGTTCTTTGACAACTGTGGCTGAAATAAAAGTACAATAATCCAAACGTCGGGCGTGCTGTTATATTCAGGTTGACAGTAAACTTCGCCTGTAACACCCTTGCTTATAAATCAGTATCTGACTGAATACGGATTGCAAAACTAAATTGAAATATTAATGTACTTTTATTCCAGCCAGAGTTCTGAAGGGACTTTCGCTAAAACAAAAGTGAAGAAGCATTCTGTATACATATTGAAAGCTGAATGTTCGATGATTCATTCCAAATATTCTTCAACATTATGAATCTTATTTTGTTAATAACAATTGTATTGCTCGTTAGAATGCTCTCAAAACAAAATTCAATGTCACAAACAAAGTCATGTCGATGTTTTGTGTAATTGAAAGACAAAGTTTTTGAAGAACTTGTACTATGAACATTCACTATTGACCTACACAAATATAATGAATTACAAAGTTTTAAACAATAAATAATGTAATAAATATATCTTATTTAGTGCACGCATGTTCTTTCATCGTCGTGCCAAACGATTTCAAGATTGTAAATGCCGATGTCCATGGTCTTATTGAGTACCACCGCCGGTTCGTCTTCGGTGTAAATTATGTTATATTTCGGTAAGAACACCTTCCACCGTCGTTGGCATGGTAGATCATCGTCGCAATCGTGGTAGAACTTAAGAACAGGGTCTATGGGTGTGACTTCCGCAGTTTTACCTTCGACATGAAACGTGCCATCTTCTTCCGTATATGTTGAGCCCATCACATCATCGAAGCCGGGAGCATCTAAAACCAACAAGAACTTGCGCTTGCTAAATTGGTAGGGGCTATGTAATAATCTTAAAATATCTTACCAATATCGATGAGTTTCACTAAAACTTTGTTAGCCGGCATACTACCGCACAGTAACTGCCCTTTGGCAATATACGATTGCATGGTACCCAGCCCCCAAATTGAACATGCTAGCGAGCAAGAAGCTAATATGAATAATAAAAACTTCATATTTTAATCTCAGTAACGAGTAAAGACCTCGAACGTGCGAAATTTTGTTTAAGTTTCGTTCTTCGAAGCCATTTAACAAAATGTTTCAGGGCGGCATATAACAGCTTCGTGTTTATTAACATCATTAATCTTATTGTTTTCCACGAATGAGTCAATAGGCATTGCAAACATTTCCTTCAAACTTATGACCATAGAAAACAAAATTGAAGGTGGGTGTAATGATTTAATTTTTAAAACAATTTTTAATCACATCACGCGTTATTAGGTCCATGTCAATGATTCGCAACGACGAACTTCTTTCTTCCACCCTATCTCCAAATTGAATACGCCAACATCGTAGGTGTTGTTCGAGGGACCGGATCCGGGTTCGGTGATATAGGATTTGGGCAAGGCTACTTTCCATCTTCTTTGGCATGGTAATCCGTCCGAGCAGTCGTGATAGATTTTCAAGACGGGGTCTATCGGGGTGATTTCCTTGGTTTGACCATCGAGATAAAATGCCCCGTTTTCATCGGTGACCGATTCGTCCATGACGTCGTCCCAACCTGGCCTGTCTGGACACGGAAAAATACAAATTTTTTGATCTGCACGTACAAAAATAGTCGCTTACCTATGTCAACCAGCGATACTTTTGTATAAGCCGCTGGCTCGGTGCCGCATAGCAGACGACCTTTCGTCGAATACCTCTGCATTTTAGACCAACATAAATTAATTCCCAATAAGAATAAAATGGAAACTATTACGATTTTCATTGTTTTCGGTTTCGACCGCGAAAATTGCGAATCTTTGTTTAAAAGTGTATAGCTCGTTGACTAATGATGAACAAAAGCGACATTCAATCGCGACGGAAAAAATTTTCTGGTACACAAATATAAT
Organism: Prionchulus punctatus; assembly: GCA_034698125.1. NCBI lineage: Eukaryota > Metazoa > Nematoda > Enoplea > Mononchida > Mononchidae > Prionchulus > Prionchulus punctatus. Next base: position 9,654 of record JAQGBA010001183.1, on the reverse strand, counting down.
TGCGTTTGGTGCTTTCCTTTGCGAAAAAATTAACTATAGCTTCGTTGCAAAAGTTTTACTATCAAAAATCTAAACGACTTATTAAGGGACCATATAAAAACAGCATCCGGTTCTTAAAAAAATGTCTGGGTATTTTCAGGGTCGGGTTATACACGAGACCTCTGTCGATGAATTCAGTTTTAACAAGAACTCCTTTATTTTCCGGTGATACAATTTCGATTTTCTTTACTCATATGGATCTCTAGATTAATCACTCCGATGTCCAAGGTTTTGTTCGTTGGATTCGGATCGGATTGCGCAATGATGTGAGTTTTCGGCAAACCCATTTTCCACCGTCTTTGGCACGGTAATCCGTCGGAACAATCGTGATAGATTTTCAAAACGGGATCGATAGGGGTTGTCTCTTCGGTTTGACCGTCGACTGTAAACTCGCCGTTGTCGTCGGTGAATTTCTCGTCCATCAAGTCGTCGTAGCCAGGACTGTCTAGCGAAAGAAAGTGCTCGTTTTATAATCTCAAACATCACATTTTAGAGGGAAAATTATTCACCGATGTCAATTAGCTTCACTTGAACCTTTCGTTCAGGATTTTTGCCACACATGAGTCGACCCTTGACGATGTACCTTTGCAAGCTAGCAAAAGATACTGTCATACAAAAGCAAAATATCACAATAATAATCAGAGATTTCATGGTTGAATAACTTCGATTCGTATCAGTGAGAAAATGTTTAAGCAGAGGTGAAATTTTTGCTGTTCGTTGAGCCTAGATTATTCGCTGTTTTTGACGAATAGTTAGCAAGTGCTTTTCTGACAAGGGTAATGTTTACTAAATGAAAATTCAGATCGTATGGATGACTGAAGACTTCAACAATCCTGTGTGTCTAAAAGTTGAATCTTGTTAGGAACAGTAACACATTGAAAAAACAAGAAAATGCTTACCTAAAATTTTTCGTTGCAATCGGATCAATGATATTTATCACAAACAGCTGGCTAATTCCGCATATAAAACGTCGATCGCGAACCCGTTCTAAGCTTTCTTCGGCGCCTTTGCTTGACTCTTTTTCCTATCCTATATCAACGAAAGTGGTGTAAATACAAAACGATGAGACTACCAACTTTTTTTATTTACCATTTTTTAATAAACGCCTTGATTGCGAAGAATCCAAATCAGTTTTTCTCGCCAGTTTATCTAAAACGCCTTTAGCTTTTGAGATACTTTTGTAACTCCTGAAACAGAAATGCTTTAAACTTGGTATTATAAAATGTAAAAATAGTATAGCTTACTAGCTGGCGAATGCGAAACCGTAACCAATTTATCTTCATTATCTTCGTCAAGTTCGAAAACGTCATAAACTGAACCTTCATCAACAGTTTTGTCAAAATCTAAAAATGTAAAGACGTTTGTATTTCCGATGCTTCTCTTCGTAAACTACAAGTGTTACTAATCGTAAGTTTGTCGTCCACAATTAGCGAACGTAGCAGCTCGTTTTCTTCACAGAGTTCGTCGAATTCATCGTCTGAATTTAAAACATCTTCGTTAAAACATTAAAATTTAACTTTCATCATGTGTCAACATGTATTACATTTTCTACAAAGAAGAAGGAGGATGTTATTTGGGAGAAAAAAAACAGAGGAAAGAGGATACCATCAACCTGTTTCTTTTAATCGTACTATTGATACATTATAAGTTGTTGAAAAGATTTGCTAATTACTGCCATCTGAAACTACACTTTTCATCTCGTTTACCATTTATTTACCTTTATCTCGTTTACCATTTACCATAAATTTACCAAAAGAATTTTGTATAAGTTTCTATTAGCGTTTGGATTGACTTCGGGTGCCATCGCTTATGTACCACATAAAGTAAGCTACCTAAGACTACAGTTATATTTGGCTTCTGTGTGTCAGCCACTATCGGAAACATTTATATAATTTCTTTAGCAAGCTGAGTTCAGTCCCAGTGCGTCGCTTTCGTTCTACTGATTTTTTCATATTTATTTACAAACGCGCAAAAAGTAAGAGGACAGCAAGCTTACACACTTGCATTCTAAACATACTATTCGAAAGAATTGGAAAATCTACTACTACACTCTTGTTCGGTTTTTGCTATGAGCAACTTCGACCTGGTCACTTTCCCGATCTCTCATTTTAAATATTGAGTCGAAGCGTTGCTCATGATGACTACAAATAAAGACAGTGATAAGTTTGCTAAATTTGTTGATGGACACTCTAGCATATGATGATTTCGATTTGTTATTTTCAAAAAGTCTGTTGTCCTTCAAAAACGAAGTCTGAAAGAACATGAAAATAACAAAACTTTTGTTAGCATTAGCAATGAAAGATCTCGGTCTGGTCGCTTTACCACTTTAAAAAACGTACATCACTTGCCGTTCATTTAAAAAGTTGCATCGCTTGGGTCATTGGCATTGTGAATCTGCAAATTTGATCATTAAAGGTCATAAATCTGTTGATTTACCTGTCAAGAATTTCGTTCAGCTGAAAAAGTTTCAGCGTACCAAACATGTCATCGACAGCAATGGAGCAGTCAATGTAAATCACGTTTATGATTTAAAATAACTAATTGGGACACCACAGATTCACATTGATGTGTTTATTATTGTTTAATTGTACTTAATTAAACATGTTCCGTTTTGTCGCATTAGCAAGTAACTTTCAGGTAGATACAAGTAGGATTAAAAAAACAGCGAACTGATTCTAAGACTATTATTAAGATTGCTGATCCGTCAATTAAGATTCAAACAGAAATTAATTGGGTAGAAAATAACATTAAAATACGTTGGGTAGTACAGACAGACATTGAAAAAAGGAATTTCATGTGACTTTCACCGCCCATTTTTACTGACACTCATTTCTTCTGACAAGAAGAATTGATCAAGTTATATAAAAGCGATGACGGAATTAACATAAAAAAAACCATTTAAAAGCAAACATTGAATATAAAACACTGAAAAAGACGCGCTGCTTTTTGAGTTGGACTCACAATTTCTCAAAAATAGTGGTTTCGATGTTTTTCTATTATTATTACTTTTAATTAGTTTTCATGGTCAATATTTTGTCTGATTTGAATTTTCTCCATCCAATTAGATTTTAGATCAGAAATAAGAAGAACAACAAGATTTTCAAAATGTTGTTTTCGATTATTTTTTCATATTAGATTACGAGGAAAAGTAATTGATTTTTTAAATCGACTTTACCAGGCTTCACCAGACAGCACTATTGCATCCTTACAGGGTTATAAAACTTACTGTTGAAAGCGCAGGGTATGAAATGGCTAGTGACCGTTCTCAAAATGCTACAACGCTGCCCGTGACTGCAAAACTATCTACAGCCTATCAGTGTATTTGGTTGGTTCTAGCTTTGGTTGTAGGTTTGGTTCTATCAATCCATCGAAGTGTATGCCAATGGTGCAAGTGCATATTTTATGATTTTATGAAGTATCGGCAGCCATGTTTTTATATGTTGGACTGACAACAGTCTGTTACTACACGTGGCATCAAGTGAAACAGACCGATCAAGTTCCTTGAATGGGAATTTGTGCATTTGGATCAGTTTCAGATGCACTTGCTTACATTACCACATACAGTAAGCAACCTCCAACTTAAGTAACCATTGGCTATGGTTGAGTCAGCGACCATCGGATACATTTATATAATTGATAACGTGCTGGGGTCGATCGCTGGGGTATATGTAGGAACCGGAACCACGACACCGGCGGCCTCCATCATAAGCCGCATCTGGACAAGGACCTCCAAGGGGATAACCAAGACTCCCCAGACGATGTGATATTATGTACTGTTTTTGTATATTAACCAGTACCTAATTGAGTAACCTTTGAGTGACTTCTACAGTGGAGCTTGGTGCCATGAGGGTGGTCAGGGAGGGTCGAGTAGCTACAAACGCACCTCTTCCTTTAACTATACTTTAGCTATAGAACGTGAAACTATACTGAACGATAGTTCTTCCAAGGATCTCTCGTTCATAGTGCGCTTACCCAAAGGGGCGAGTCGCACTGACTCACTGCCTTTGGGGGTATCATGTGTGGATGGTGGAGAAGGCACCGGCCGCTAGTGTCGCCAGGAGCAGCTCACTCAGGTCAGTCTGACCTGTTGGCTGCTAGGAACGTTCGATGCCACTCTCTGGATTAGGTGATTCACTTGATCACTTGGTGGCAGAAGTCGATCTATCAGGGAAATTGCATAACCCCGTTAATCTTGTTGGGAACTTTCTTATCGTCGAGTTTCCTTCTCTTGTTAGTCGAAACATTCCCAGTGAGCCTCCCAGAAAACGGGATCAACACTATTTAAATCGTTCAATTATATTTATTGTTACATTCAAATTCAAATATTGTCAACCCCGGATACCATGCGACAATTGTCACTCGACTCTTTTACGAACCATCAAGTGGACGATTGCCGCCAGAAGGAGAAGCATTGTACGTCATTTGTGTAGCTCACCCACAGCTATCGGTAAAAGTGTGACCCAATTTCGTTAGTTGTCTCAGCTATAGGCTTCAATTATAGTTCCTAGCTAATTCTAGAACCTAAGTGACCATAAATCCTCGGCTTAACCAAAGGCTCTTTAGCAAAGTCAGGCTGAGCTGAGTACATTCCGGAAGTGCAGTATCCAGGGTTAGACCCATTGCTAGCTCCCGTTCTACATATAGGCTTTCATTCATGCTTCAGCTTCCTTCATAATTTTTCAGCGAAAGAATGTTATCGATTTTTTCTTTAACGCCTGCATTCAAAAAGGCGATTGGTAGAAATTGTAAAATAATGAAACTTTTGCTCTTTGGCCTTAATCAATCTCGGTCTCATCGCTTTACCAAATTTATTGCTTTTGCTGTTCATTTGAATAGTTGCATATCTCGGCAACTTGCCATTGTGGCTGCTGCAAATTAACGGCATGACTTGTTAGTTTACGTATCTACCCATAATGAATTTAGATCAGCTGTTTTGAAAACGTTTAAAATTCCAAAATGTTAACCATTTCATTGACACGAAGCTTAATTGAATCGAGTTTATGATTAAAAAAGATTTTCGTTAAATTTAAGAAATGAATTAAAAGTTGTTTACTAACTATTGCTGTGGTGGAAGCCAGAAGTATTGCAGTAGGTTTTGAATGTGCCAAGAAGATGAACAATTAAAAAAATAAACAAAAGCTCTTTTCTCAACAAGCTACTATTTCAGGTTACCATTTTGGTTGATGTATTGCCAGTGCTTAAATGGGTTTGAAAACAGCATTTACAGTTGTTTATGTGGATTTTACTACAGAGCTATTGTTATTTTTAGATAGATTTGCACATGATATAAATTAGGGTACCAGTTAGTAAGGTAATTATAAATATTTTATTTTTCCATTTTGTTTTTTCTCGAAAATTCATTAGTTGCTTCAAAGGAGAAAGCAAACGAGTTTGTTGAAAATTTGATTCGCTTGGATTGAAGAATGTTTCTGATTTTTGCTGTTTAGGTTTTTTGTGTCTCCATTGCATCATCGACAATGAACGGTGAAAATCAACTGGAGGTGAGGTAAAGAAAATTATCTGTCTTGAGTCCATCATGCCTTGAAATTGCACGTTTAGAAAAATAATCTCCCATTCAATACGTTACCTGGAGAAATTGAATATATGAAAACACGACAGATCCGAGCAAGGGGCAACTACAAACAAACTTCGTCGCTCGGCCGGAAAGGTATCGGTTTTCAACAAATAGTAATGAAAATGTGTGCCAAACCATATCGAAGATTTCCTATGGTGCCAGATTGAAAACTGAATTCATTCATTCTTCATATCACTTTATTACACTAACATAACGTTAGGAATACATTTATACATTATTTTTGATTGTGTACTTGCTGTTTCATTTTGAATGCTCTCTCGCAAATGGTTTTTATGAGATTCTTCAATAAATCTGCACTTACATTTTTCGCAGGGTTTTCAGAACGAAACGTTATTCCCTCACGTTCAGCTTCATCGGCAAAAATTCCCCACCAGTCGCGAACTTTGAAATGCCGCATATGACCATCAGTTACGCCATTAAGGATGTAACCTGCTGAGCCTGTGGTGTGTTCGCGTACAAAATGAATCCACCGTTTCAGCACCATCTCAGGCTTGCATATAGTCTTCGGCGAATATCCCGTTGGAGCAAGACTGCTGATGTTGGTATACTGTAATAACGGCAGGTACTTGCGGACCATATCGGTAATATTACCGGTTTTGAATTCGTCCCATTCCGTAATGTTATGAGTCTGTACCATTTGGTATTTAGCTCGAAAAACGAAACTACCCGTCGAGGGCCTGTTCAATTTTGCAAGTAAATCTACCAAACTACCCTTCGATGGCATAAACAGTTCGTCTATGTCGCTGTGTCCAACGTACTTAAATTTGTACATTGTACTGTACGTACAGTAATTGTCGCGTAATGTTTGACATCCATAGTCGTCGCACGAGTAATGTGCTGGGTTCCAATAAATTTTTTCGACCAAATCTGGATAGACGGTCTGATAAAATTTGAATATCTCTTCGCTTGATTGAAGCATCTCGCGATAGAAAAAATAAAATTTCTCCACGCCTTGAATTCGGTGGAATTCAATATACTGTATTAGCATAATCCAACTTTGATAACCGAACAACATTCCCACGCATAACGCCAATTTTTTCGGTCGGACTACATTCTTTTGTCTTTCGCGAAGATTGACAACGGGAATGGTCCAATTGGAATGAACATCATTTCGATGGACGGATAAGTAGATTGGAATTTGCTTGCTGTCTCTTCCCAAAGGACAGTAAAGCATGTAACTCGTGTAAAACTTGCCGATGGTCTCTACGGTAGGGGAGTTGCCTTTGAAAAACAAGTGGCATATGAAAAACAGTTCCTTGGCGGATGTTGACCGAGAAAGCAAAGTTGCAGCATCAGATGCTACAAAAACAACGATTTTACCAATTCTGTGATCATAAAATGCTGAATGCACAAGCATAGTCCAATGATCATTTTTTGCCCGTTTGGAAGGCACTTGATACCAGGCAGACTGCAACGAGTCTCCATCACTAAAGTTATTTCGGTTGTAACAGCCAGCTGTTGAACGTAGGTAACTGTAGAAGGTTATATACAAACAAAATAAACATATTGTGAAATAAAATAAAACAAGTATCTTTAGCTTTAAATTCTGCATTGTCCAACTATAGAGGATCACAATGCGCAACACAGCTGTTTGCAACAGTTGATTTTATAGTGCAAAGTCGAAGTTGGTTTTATTTTATTAAGCTTTTCAGACCCGTTCATTAAAAATGTGATAAATCTGTTTCTCTTTGAAATTTAGAACTGGTATTATTTTCTATCTGTAATTATGTTTCTAGAAAGCAAGACATTGTTCAAACCGCACATGTAATAACGAACACCAAACGCAAAATTGGTAAGGAGCTGTTATTATAAGGTAAATTTTGTAATTATGTGAAATTTGGTATGAGAAGATGCGTGGGTCCGTCCAACAAATTTTCCCGACTCTATTTTTGTGTGGGATTATCTGAAACTGATATTTGTGCGAATCTGGTAAGAACAGGCCCCAACTGGGCTCCAGATGAAGTCGACTTTCTTCAACCCACCATCATTTATTTTGTTTTTTTAATAATGTATGTTTCAGTAACTATAGGCATTCAGAGGTTTAATAAAAAAGACGGTTTCTGTAATGTCTTTCATGCAAGTTAATTCATGGCCCCCGTAATCCATAACCAGCATAATACTGAAAGCTATTGTATTTTACTCGAGTATAATTCCTTTAGTTGGTCCAACTCGTCAATGGCTGTAATTCATATTTCGATCTCCATGGACGTTACAAAGGAAAAACGGCACTTGTTCACTGGGTGCCAAATTTTTTTCTTCCAAATTTCAATAAAGTTAGTATATTCCGATTCAGAATTTCACGCTGAGTAAGATCATGCAATTCATATTCGCCCGGCATCATTATTTAATAAGTTACAGCGAAATGTTTGAAAGTTTGAAGCTTTACATTAATTCCTTCAAAAAAGAAACTGATTTTTATTTTTTATTAAACATTACTGGTCATTGTTAACCTTCTTTGTCAATGCTATAAACTACAACGTTAGTCGCAATTCAAGTGGCCATTCAACAGTCGGTAATATTTTATAAGCTTTAATTAAAGTATGGCTGTTGCTGTAAGACAATTTTCAAATCTTACTAATTTTCGCCTCTGCGATTTATTTGACATTACGACCGATAATGATACATCCCTTCAATGGGCTGTTACTCATGGTTTAATTTCGAATCGAATGGTTTGCCAAGGAAGGAACTGTTTGGGTGTGAATGCTGTGCGTTTGAAAGATGAGAATGGGACAGATGGATATATTTGGCGCTGTTCTGTTTGGCAGAGCTTGTAGAACGAAGCTTTCGATCAGGTATGACTCATTCTTCTCACATAGCCATTTGGATGTTGCAACAGTCATCAGATTGGCTTACATGTGGTCGTTCGTTATTATATCAGTGGCCATTTGAACAGCAGCATATGAAGTGTGTACATCGGTGCAACAATACGTGGACCAGCCAACGGTAACCACTATCTTACCACTGGACGATGGCCAACTTCAATATCCGCCGTTTAGTTATTTGCTACACTCATTGGACGAGTGGGTTGGTTTCCAAAAAGTTGTTTCGTTGAACATATTATTATTATTATTATTAAGTTCTCGACTTCACAACGTGAAGGTGTAGTACAACTTTAAACAGACAACGACGTAGATCATTAAACAAACACACAATCACAAAATTTTCAATCAGCTTCTTCCAATGAATGAAGAATTCTTCCAATCAGCCTACAATGAACAAGCTTTTCGCCGGTAATTCACTGAAAATGTTTGTAAGATGTTCGTAGAATTCGTCTTTAGTGTCGGAATTTGCTGAGTTCCTGATAACTTTGTTCCCCGCCCCTGTACCATTAATCGTACGAACATTCCATGATCCAAATCGAAACTGTTCGTTGAACATATCCAAACCCGTATTGTACTATGGACTGTCATACAGTCTACCCTTGATAGTCCGACAAAATCCGTTCCAAGCTAAAATATGTCGGTTATCAAGTTTGTCGGATTGTCAAATGAACTTCATTTGCAATATTTTTCAAAATTGCTATAGATTAGCTAATTTTCTTGTATGTTCGTCATTTTAACGACGATTTTCCTTGATAAATTGAAAATAACAGAAATTTACAGCCAAAAATTCTTTAAAACATTAATTAAGTATTGAACTCTGAAAAATTGTAAAATTTTCACTGACGAGGGAAGGTCGCGAAGTGATACTCTCTGATCGAGACGGGAAATAGATCATTCGATGCAGAATTTTGCGCTAATTTCAAATATGAACTTCATTTTTCCCAATTAATTTTGGTCATTTTTAATAATAAGGCAATAAGCTCCAAATAACCTAAAACTTTAAAACCTAAAACCTAAAGTTGGCGTGGCCTAGTGGTTCAGCGCGCGCTGCGCACATTGTTTTTGTTGCATTACAGAAGAGCCTCAGGTTCGAATCCCGCCGAGACCATCGTTTTTTTTGGTTTTAAACCTTTTGTTGAAAAAAATTTTTTCGAAAAATGAACATTTTTTCGAAAAGTTTTTATTTTTTCGATTTTT
>JAQGBA010001182.1:0-17796 GCA_034698125.1 Prionchulus punctatus | reverse complement strand
CATTATGCTTGCATGCTATTTTCACATTGAAAAATTAACTTAACTTTTGTGCCTTAACTTATGCATCACCCGTTAATTGTTTCATTGACTTAATCATTTACCTCTTGTTCTAAAGTTCTACACTTGTATCAGAATTATAGTTAACCAGCAAATTATTTTTTCAATGCTTTCAAGTTTGTGACTCCACCTTTTTAAATTTATGTTGAATAGTTTTGTTTTGTGTTTTGAAAATGGCATACAATAAAAAAGGTACAAGTTTTAAAATTTCACAACAAAACTTATAACTGCTGCACCAACCTAACAAATTACATGCCAAATCCGACTTGCCATTCTTGTCACATAATACTGACCTCAAAAACTTAAACCAGCACATTTTTTGCCTTTTTGTCAGAAGTGTGCCTATGCCACTTTATTTTATTTTTCAAGCGTTCAAAAAAGACTTTATTTCAACTGCGGGGTAGCTATGTCACGCTTATAAGCCGTGGCTTATACCGGAAACGCCCTCCTCTAGGTGCGGCTTATGAGCGGTGGCGCTTAATAAGTGAGTAAACTAAAATAAATAACAGCTGTTTCCTCATATCGATTTTTTTGACTTTGTCATAGACAGCAGAAAATCCACTTTTGAGCCACTTGTAACGTAGAAGACCACAATGACACAGTAATGAGGGATGAGATTTTATTAATCCAAGCTAAATCCAGGTGACAACAAATCCAATACATCAATTCCACATGGTAATACAGTAATATGGGTAACAGAGTATACTACAATAATAACTAAAACTACAATAGAGATAACCGTCCAATAATTACAAAGTCGTGATGGGAATGAGTAAAAGGAAATTTGGGTCCTTATATACTATTTTAGAGATGTGCATTGGTGGTTCTAGAAAATCTATTTATAAATTACAAAAAGTGGTGAATCATAGTTTTGCCTACACAAGTCTATGCATAAAAACTATAAATTTCTTCTAGAAGTTTCTAATGATTCATCAATGATTCATAGTCACAATCTTTATTTTATTCTAGAACATCGTGGGCGTATTCTGGAACTTTGATGTCATTGGCTATTTCGCAAGTCCTGATGATTCATTGTCACATGCACTATTCTAGAATGTTCCGGAAGGATTTCTCTTTTATATGAGTGGGCGTCCTTCTCGAACATTCGGGAAGATGTGTGGGCGTGGCTGACGCATTTGGTGCCAGTATTTTAGAAGATTCCAGAAATTTCTAGAAAGTGCTGACGTCATGGCTGGTTGCGCCATCTGGTGAGTTCTATTTTATCTTTGTTACACACTTATGCTTAGCAAAATAGTGTAGCACGTGTTTGCGCACCTTAAGCACACATTGGACTCATTTGTAAAGTGTAAGTGGTTCAAATGTTAGTTATCCGCCGTATCTGCAAATCATTCTTGCGGTTAACTTTTTGAGTTTACAGTTGTGAATCGACTAAAGCAAATTTCTGCTACAGTCTTTGTCATCGCTTAAAAAATAGCGCTTACACTGAATCGTAAACAAAAATATGGAAAAAAACTATCATACAGGGTGTCTCACCCTTTGCTTGAAAAAACCCGTGTAACTAATGTTTCAAATTTGTATGAGGGTCAAGCCAAAATACATCAAAGTTGGTATTTACCCTATAAGCTCAAGGTAAATAAACTGAAAAAATGTGTTGGCTCTCATCAGTGAGTTAACTTAACTTTTTTGAGAACAAAGGCTGCTGGGCTTCTGCGGCTTGAAATTTACTCTTCAAGTGTACTTCGTTAATGAAGATGACGCAAAATTATTCTGCCAACTGTAAAACAGTGCAGGAACTCTTTTTTCACTGGTTTTGAGACTACATTAAAGACATGAGCTTTGGGGTATAAGCCGCGGTTTATAAGCAAGCAAACATGGTAATATGTTTTGAATACAGCATTCATTTTTCAATTTATGCAAACCTCAAACTGAATGCGGTGGTTGCGGGTTTCATTGACTTATCACAAAAACTAACCAAACTTGAAGAATTCGTCGCTTTTACCAGTAACTCATGTACAGCATGTGTCATAAATACACACCCCCTTGGAAACATACTTCCAAACTAGCTAGAGCAAATTTTGATACCGTAATGAGCAATGCTTTTTCTAATTCTAATTGCAATCATTATTTATCAACTATCTTCTTATTTCTCTGTTTATTCCCTATTTTTCTATAACCCAACTCTTGCAGTAACTTTATATTTTATCCAAATACTTTTTCTCTCTGTAGTTTCTTTTGCTATTAACATTCCAATCTCTATCTTTTTCAAACCCAAATATTCTGTCATCGTTTACCTTTTTCTCTCTGCCCACTTTCTCTCATCATTTTCCACCAATCCATGCCACCTTTCTGTATTTTCCCCTCCCTCCTTCATGAATCAGACTTTGCCCCTTAAAACTAGCTTACACGCTTTCTCTTTGCACTTGTTTGAGATTCTCTTAGTAAAAGTCGTGCTTTCGGCTTTCATCGTTGTATATTGATATTATTGCAAGTGCCATCAACTGTACCGCAGCATATGGTTTTAACAAAAGCCTCAATTTGCATAATTCGGTCGACACCTCCATTACAATACACCATCGTGTAGAGATTCAATTCTGCGTTCAATGGCGTATGTTTCATGAAAATTGCAAAAGTATAAGTCCTTCTATGGTCAAAAAACGAAAACGGCTCAGAAAAAAGCTAATAAAAAGTGACAAAAAACAAGCTTTTCAATAATCAGTGCGACCGCCTGCAGCATCTTTGACCTGCTTCAACCAATCGGGCATCGAGCATAGCATATTTTGAAACAGTTCTTTATCAAATTCCAAATTAGATAGCACAATATTCAAATCTGTGAGCAGAGTGAGTGACACGCTGTACATAAGTTATTGTTAAAAGCGATGAATTCTTCAAGTTTGGTTAGTTTTTGTGATAAGTCAATGAAGCCCACAAACCACTGCGCTGTAAAAAATTGTGCTATTCAGTTTGGGGTTTGCGTAAATTAAAAAATGAATGCTGTATTCCAAACATATTACCATATTTGCTTGTTTATAAACCGCGGCTTATACCCCCAAAGCTCCTGTCTCTAACGTAGTCTCAAAATCAGTGAAAATGAGTTCCTGCACTGTTTTACAGCTGAGAAAACTAATTTAGCATCATCTTCATTAACAAAGTACGCTTGAAGAATAAATTTCAAGCCGCAGAAGCTCCGCAGCCTTTGTTCTCAAAAAAGTTAAGCTGACTCCCTAATGAGAGCCAACACATTTTTTTTCAATTTACCTTCAGTTTATAGGGTAACCACCAACTTTGATGTATTTGGCTTGACCCTCATACAGATTTGAAATATCAGTTATATGGGTTTCGTCAAGCAAAGGATGAGACACCCTGTATGATAGATTTTTCCATATTTTAGTTTGCGCATTCAAAATGTAAGTGCTATTTTTTAATCGGTGACAAAGACTGTAGCAGGAATTTGCTTTAGTCGATTCACAATTGTAAACTCAAAAGTGAGTTTTCTGCCGTACATGCGAATCATTCTTACAGTAAACTTTTTGAGTTTGCAGTCGTGAATGGACTTAACTACATTCATTAAATAAAACTAAATTAGTGAACCTGGCAATTTATGAGACAAAATTTATTTGTCATCCACTCGCCAAAAAAATATGTAATGCACGATCCCCAATATACTTTCATGATTACAACATGCAATAAATAAAAATGGAACATACTCAAAATCGGACGTCAATGCGAAGAACCCTCGCAGATAAATTTGAAATTGTTTTCTGGAACATTTTCATGAAAACAAAACAAAAATCTAATCTCAAAATCAGCAGCACGCTTGTCGAAATTACTTTTACCGACCATGTTCTATAAATATGACAAAAATTTGTTGAAATTAAAGATTTTCAAAAATAGGTGGCGCTTTTTATCGACTTTTCTTCTGCGTTGTATAAAACCCGTGAACGTAATGTTTCACATTTATAGGACAATGAAGCCAAAACATAGCTTATTCGGTGTTTACCCTACAAATTTAAGGTAAATATAAAAAACGAGTCGACTCGCAAGAGTTAACTCCAACTTTTTTGAAACAAAGGCTGCGGGGAATCCGTGGCTTGAAAATCATCGAAAAACAAGCGTGCTTAGTTTAATTGATTTAGACGATGCGAATCTGTTTTCACAAGCTGCAAACAGTGCAGAAACACAATTAAACTCATTTTGGGCAAATTCGTCACAAAAAACGCTTTTAAATTTTATTTGATAAAAATATAAAAAATTCAAAAAAAAACAACAAAATAACGAGTGTGGCGAGTGGATATCGAACATCTTTTTCTCAACTTCCATCGGAGCCTGGCCTCTCGACTTTCCATAAACCATAGTCTTTACCGAGGTTCGTTTGCCACAAACGAATTGTACCATCTTCCGAGCCGCTTGCGTACAGTTCACCATCCGGAGAAAACCGAACGCAATGTACGGGTCCGAAATGGCCTTTGTAACTGTCTATAAGTTAGAGTTAGCTAGTTCAAAAGCAAAATATCTAACCTGACATGACGCTTACCAATCTCATTTCCAGTGTCATAGTTAAAACGATAAATTTTGAAATCGTCACCACCGCAAACAAAAGAAGCGTCGCCTGGACATAGAGATACCGAATATATCGGGCAAGACATGTCGAAGAATTTTACGCAAGACATTCTAATAACAATCAACTATTCAAGCCAAACTATAGTTGAGACAGTTGAATTAAAGTTGGTGGGTCATACTTGGGTAGACTGTAAAATCTAGCCTGCCTTCCGCAAGCTATACTCAATGTCAACCCATTCCTGGACACTTCGAATCCACCGAAGGGTGCCGGCAGAGTTATCCCGCAAATGGCCGATCGCGTCCTCAAATCCCACAGTCTACAACATTATTTTTGTTTTCAACTTGCATTTTCCAGACGCAATCAGCTTGTTTTACTTGACTATATTGTCTTCGGCTGCAGACAACAAAAGGTGTGGATTATCTGGGACAAAACTGCAGGCTTTGATGTTGGCAGTATGAGCCTCGAGTTTATCTGGTTCTACATTGTACAAATCAACAGGTTAAATGAAAGTGCCCGAAACTTAGCAGAAAAAACAAATTTATCACCCTGGTCCGGTCGTTCAAGATTGTACAAATACAATGATTGTTTCGACGCAGTCAACAGCGTCTGTGAATCGTGAGACAAGTCGACGCTGCGAACGATGTGACTATGTGGAAATGATTTGATTTCAACGCCAGTGGAAGCGTCCCAGAGTTTGCTAAATGCATAATGGTTTAAAAAGGAAATAAACTTCAAAAACAAGTTTGCAGTTGTAAAATTTGCAAGAAATTTCGATTTTGAAGCAAAAAGTGTTTGAATCTTTGGTTTAACAAGCAAATTTGAATAAATGACGAATTTTGAAGTGAGTGCATGTCAGATGCTAGATGCTAAATTCTTTGTTTCCAAAAAGTTTTCAATTTTCTTTTTTTTAGTTGTTAAGTGGGCAAAATTAGGTTTTCGTGCAAATAAAGCAGTTTCGCACAAATAACGAGTTTTGAAGCAAAACAGTGCTTGTGAAGTGTAAAATTTTGTTTTCAAAGCGCATCTTACGCCGAGAAATCAGCAGAACCAGTCGCAGCCCTTGTTCCGTGCGTATTCAACGCGCAGCCCCAAATAGCGCCCTTGTGCCCTTCGAACGTGCCCAGCCAATCGCCTGTGGCACCATCTCTAAGCATTGGATTACCATCTAAACACTTGGAAAGTTGGAAATCGGGCTAGCTCCGCAAATTGCTCGTTACCTTTGCTCGCAGACAATAAAACGCAATTGCCATCGTCTGTACACTCGCTGAAACTCAAATAGACCACTGGTCGAGTGTGGCCACTGCAAGTCAGTGGAATTTGTTTTAACATTTCGTAAAAGTTGACTATGAAATCTAAATTTATTAAAATTAACAACCCAGTTAAGGAATTTAGCAAACGAATTTTTGTTTTGCAATAAAGGTAGATGTACCTGCAAATCATATTACAATAATGGACTCGTTTTAAAACTCAACTCGCTGATTTCAGCTCTGTTAAAAACAAAATATCGATTGACTAGCTATAATTATAGGTACTCAGACGAACTTACCGAGCAAAAAACAAAATCTATCTCGTTTAAGCCATTCGACACGTACACATTTCTCGAAAATTAAAAAAAAAATATAATGACGATTGATTGTGAAACATTCCAGAAACGTCGCTTTAAAAACAAAATTTACCACCTGCCAATTTCGTTATCGAGCAAAAACAAGAATGCAACGCCTACTGTAAATGTTATTTTATAAACGGAATTTTACTGTAATTGTGGATGTTTCATTTCTAAATTATTTTGTTTATTGTCTAATTTTAAGATTTGATTACATATAAGAATCGTCTCGAACATGCGATTACCGCCCATTTTTTCCATATTTTCGCTTCGAATCCGCACTCACGCGTGGCAGCGTTTCCGGCTCATTCGGAATATTTCGCCGCGCGACACGGTTGGGTTGTTTACGTTACGTAATTAGCTTTGCTTACGTTACTGTTTCCGACAAAAAACGATAACTTACCCGAAACGAGCCGATTTTTAATTAATTTACAGTTTTCGCGAGCGAAATAATGAACAACTCAGTAAGCTTCATGCCTGGAACATTCTTATTTAGTTCGCTTTTTAATTATAGCGTTTATTTTACGTAGACTTAGATTTGCGTCAATTAGCGTAGAAAATTTACATGTACACCTTCTAGGCATATACGCTACTTTGTTTTTGAAACGTGATATCCGTCTATGCAACTCTAGAAATCTTTCGTCTTTTAATTTGATTTTTTCGTAACTACTTTTTCGTATATATATAAATCGGAACTCGTTAGCCAGCTAAATTGCTCTTAAAGTCGACTGTCTATTTTAACTTTCTCGACCACTTATTGTGTCAGTTTTTCCTGGTGTTTTTCAAAAAGCTTCACCGACGAGAACATGCCGCCGGCGAGAAAAAGCCCGGAAATTTTCAAAATGTTGAATTTCGTCGAAATAAATCAAACGAATCAATGCGCGGCGACCGTCGTCGCCGCCGCGGGTGATAAATCGCCATCTATTTCGACCGTCGGTCGCACGGCCGACGTGCGAATCCGCGTCGAGAATCGCGTTTTGAACGTCGATCGCGACGTCCTATGCAAATCGGCGTTCGGTTTTTTGAAAATCTTGCAAGGCAAGCCCAACTGCAATTTCGTTAGTTTGCCGAACAAGCGCTACGACGACGTTCACGAATTGCTGCAATGTATCGTGCCTTCGCCTCGAATGAAGGTAAGACAGTCAACTATAGTTGGAACTATAGACGCTCGTTCTACTGTAGTTGCTCTTTAATTATAGATGCTAATCGACTGGCAGCTGGTCAAATATAGACGCTCGTTAACTATAGACGCTCGTCAACTATAGACCTTCGCTCGTCCACTTAGCCAAATAGCTAGTGACAATCTGCTTGCTTGTTTCAGATGATCGATGAGAGCAACGCGTTTCGCCTGGCGCCGTTGGCCAACGAATATCGCGTGACCAATTTGCATCGAGACATCGATCGAGTGATCGCCAAGTACGCCGACGCGATGGAATCGATCGACGATCAGATGGTGGATTTACTTTTATTTTCCATTGAAAACAATTTACCGATATCGATTCGAAAAATCACGCGTCGCTGCGCTTTCATTTCGACGCAACAATGCGAGTAAGCCAAACAAATTTCGTGTAGTTTTTAGCGACTACAGTCGTTCGTTAACTATAGTTGTCAGATAACTGTAGTTAATAAGTTTATCATTGAATTTGCTCGAATTACAACATTTGCCAAAAAGAATTTTGCTTTTCAGTAAACTCATCTTGGCTGATCAAAAGAAATACAAGTCGGTCGTGTTTTATTTGTTGCACATCGTCAAACAACAAATCGATTCATATCGTCGATCGATGACGCATCGAATTCTCTTCAACGTCGTCTACTCGGGCGAACGTGAAAACAAAAAATGCGCTAGCTGTTCGGCCAACGGGCCCCTATTTCATTGTCAAGTTTGTAAAAAGTATTTATGCCCGGCTCATTGCGCCGGATGCGAGAATTTTTGCACGCATTGCGCCGAATGTTGTCGAGAAATTCCGCCGAAATTCCAATCGAAATTCGAGCCGGGCGTCGAATATTGCATGTGCGCCGTACGATTGACGAACAAAATGATCGGTCGACTGATTCGTTCGAACATGGGCGAGAAATCTTTGAAACTATAAAAAGCTCGCCGAACGGGTTTCGGTCAATTGTGACGTTTTTCACAGGTTTCGGGTCGTTATTTTTTGTTCTGGTTTATTTTTGCATTTATTTTTTTTTTATAAAATCGAGCCCCTTGATTTTAATTGATTTGTCGTTTTATCATTTTACCGCGTTCGAAAGAGATTTAACGAATTTTATTGAGTTTTTGGCAATAAAACGAATTTTCGTTCGATTCAGAGTTGATATTGAAGTAAACACGCACGAAATGCAAACTTCCGGGCTCTAGTTCAAAAATAGCAAGCAGACGATAGTTTGATGAACGACTTCGAAAAAACTTTAATATTGCACAGAAATTAACAGCTCCGGTAAAAAAGGAATACATTCATCGATGGACAGAGAACTTTTTTTGTTTATTTGTTGTTTTTTTTTGTTAAAAATCTAAAACTAATTCGCACAAATCGCCGGCGCCATAACAACTACATCCGTCCAAAGGTAAAACGATACAAGGTATACAAAAATCGCAAGTTTCATTTAACGGATGATTTCGAAACGATTCGGATACGAAACCGGAGCTAGCCGACGAACTAACGAGCAAATTTTGCGAACTATCGGCGGCGGACGAGCGGGCGGCGTCGTTTAAAATAGAATTACGTTTAAAAAGCGAACAAAAACGCCAATCCTGTTGGCAATTTGAAAAAAATTTCGACGCCCACAAAAAAGGACCCATCGACGTGAGTCATATTTCCGGGAAGCGATTCGTTTCTTCTCGATACGACGTCGAAACTTCGAATAAATTGTCCGGCAAGTCGCGTTTGAATGTCAATTTTTGAAACGTGATTTTCGCCGAAATAGTCGGCAATAGCGGAATTTCTGAAACGGAAATAGATATAAAAAAAGCAAAACTCTCGTACGGCTAACTGCATTATACCTAAACGAACGGGAAAACCGGGCGGCAGTTTCATTTCGCAAAACAACCGCAATTTATTTAAATGCTTGAACGGTGCAACGATTTCCAAAATATCTAACAGCGATTCGATCGATAGCGGAAAATCTTTGCTCTGAAATCGTCGAATATAGTTAGCCGGAACTATAGACCGCCATGCAACTGTAGACGAGGAACTATAGTCCGCCATGCAACTGTAGACGAGGAACTATAGCCTCTTTGCAACTACAATCTCTATGGAACTATAGTCTCTGTGGAACTAGTCTATTTACCATGGCCACGTTGGCTTTGAATAGTTTCACGTTTTCCTTGAGAATCGGAGGTCGACCGAGGCAAGGAGGATGACCGGGCGATGAATTTATGTACTCGTTCCAAGTGACGTCGGGTTTCGGCGGTTGAGGTAAAGATTTGCGTCGAATCACGTTTTGTAGATTCTAAAACAAATTTCGTGCGCTAGCCGATCGTTTATCGAGTCAAAAACGATGAAAACTCGTATTTACTTTAAAGTCGTCCTCGTTGCCGAATTTTCCAGTTCTCAACGTTTCGAGAACGGCTTTGTTTTTCTTCACGTCTTCGGGGCTTAAATGCTCGCGTCTGAAACGAGCACGAAAACACAATAGCTAAGACAGAAATTTTGTTTTTCGCGCGAAGAATTAACCTCTTTTTGCTATCCAAAAATAAACCGTCGACGAAAAAGAAATCCGCAGAATAAGCACCAATTGACTCCTATAGTTGCAAAGAATGAGACTACAGTTGCGCGAAGACTATAGTTTCTTAGTCTATAGTTACATGAAGACTATAGTTCAACGGACTATAGTTGGCAACATACGTCTATAGTTGCCTGGGAGACTATAGTTTCTCAGTTTCACCCGGAAGCCTACAGTTCCGCCGTCTATAGTTCCTCTGCGTCTATAGTTTCATTTTACCGTTTTATCATGTTTGAAAATCCATCCGACCTGAGCTCGACTGAACGTAATTGTTTTCGTAGAAATTTGTGCGTTGACAACGTCGCTTGACATGAGCAAGTCGACTTCATCGTCTATTTCGGCTTCGGACTCCTAAAACGAGCTAGCCGCGTTGTTTAATTTGTTTTTCAACGTCGCTAACGAGCAAAAAGATGTCGTCACTTCGTATCTGACTCGTTGAAACACTTTCGCCTTGTTATCTAAGATGACTAAACAATCGCCGGGTTTCGCTTCGGCCTTGTAAATAAAACTAACGTCGCCCCTCTCCCACGTTCGGTCGTTAAAATTCACTAAAGTCGTGTCCATCCTGCAATAGGAACCGTTCGTACCTGCGCATCCAACGTATACTAAGCGTCGCTCGAGTATACCTTATGCTAGCTCCTTTTTTATATATTTTACAAACGTCCGACGGCAGCATCGATGAAATAAACGGAACTATAAAGACGAAGAAGCAATGTAAGGCGTACTGTAGTGGTGATGTGCAAGTACCAAAAACCAACAAACGTCTTACTCCAACTTTTAAAGTCCCATTTTAATTCTAAATAGAAATCTTGCATCTTTTTTAAAGCTTCGATTACCAGCTCTTTTTTGCCGTGAATCGATTGGCGCGATTGACTTTTTAGTTTTCGAAGCAACGAAGTTACTAGAAAAAAATAAATTTTCAGTGCTGGCTAGCAACTATAGTTGACTTACAGACATTTCTATAGTTCAGCAACTATAAGCGCTAGAGAAACAAATAAAGTGTCATTGAATTCGTAATTGAGCACAATTTCAAGAACTACAGCATAGTTCAAAATTTCATTAAATTTTGTTCATAATTACAAAAATTATAGTTCACAATTTCTACAACTATACTTCACAGTTTCAACAACTATAGTTCAAAATATCAATAATTGTAGTTCGCCTGAAAACAAATTTACTGATCGGTCGATCGCCGTAACTGATCGCTTCCGCCAACGAACTCCATCCCTGAGCGTTTTTCACTTTTACGGGCGCATTGTGAGCTATTAATAACGCGGCGCATTCTACGAAACATGAATTTGCTCGTCGGTAAGCGGTTCGAAAAACAAAAAACAGACACCGTCTCCGCTAATCTTTACCTTTGTGGCCTAACATGCAAGCTAAATGCAACGGCGTGTTTCCTTAAAGAAAAGCGCACCCAAATTTGTTTTCAAAACGAGTTAACGGGCAAAAAAACGCAACATTTCTACTCACCGTGAATGTCTTTTTGGCCGACGTCGGCCGTTTTCAACAGCCTCGAAACGGATTTTACGTCGTTTTCGTAAACGGCCCGATGAAGAGCGTACTCGGGCCCGCGTCGCCGTTCGTGAACGTCGTTAATCGCCATGGACATCAGCGAAATTTTTTTTGTACCGTTAGTAATTGGTCGGGTAAATTTAACTAATTAATAAACATTTCCAATTTTAAAATAAAAACCAATAAAAACAAACGAGGAAACTCCTATAAACAAAATAATTTTGTAGATTTTTGCACGATTTCGCCATGAATCCGATTTTATTGGCTGCGTTTGCAGCGGCTGACATCAAAAATGTGTCTTTTTCGAAAATTGAGCACGAAACGTTGCGCGGCAAGCACGAAATGCGCGCTGGTTGAGCGTTATCGAGACAGTGGCGCGTTTGAACGCTAGGCGAGCAAAAATCGACTGTCTACAGTGATTTAACGATTTGAACCGGGTTACTTCGAAAATTAGTCAATAAAATGAACTTAAATCAATAAACTCGATAATTTATTCAATAATTTATTAAAATTCGCAATAAATTGAGCAAAATTGAAAGTCTAGACATTGATCGGTCGCTGGCTGCGTCAAGGCTGATTTTGACTCGATTCGCCGACAATCGTTGATATTTTATGACTCGACTGTTGAATTAGAGTTAAACTTTGAACTGCGCGACGATGCTGCCCTTGATGTATTTTCTCAGGGGCGCCGGCACTTCGAATCGCTTGACGTCGCCGGAAGTCAGCATGAATTGTGGACACGATTCGTCGCCGGCCGACCCGTTAGCAAGCAAATAGTTGCGATATTTAACAGCGTCCAGCGATCGATAGAAATCGACGTCGATTTCGACTCGATTTTCTGCAACCTTTCGCTGAAACCAACGCTCCATGCACGTGAACGCTGCGCTTTGATAATTCATGTAGAATTTATTGACGAATAGCTCGCGGCGATTTATCAACGTTGGCAAATCACCAACGCCCAAAATACAAACATCTCGCACGTACTTTCCGTGACAATCCAACTTTTCGTTACGCCATCGGACGAATCGAGATATCCACGATTTTTGCCTGTTGCTATCGTGGCAATGACCCGGATAACCGCCGGGGGCTATGTTCATCGCCGGCGGCAATGGATTGTGATTCATCGTCGCCCACAAATGTTCGTCGGCCGTGTCCGTGTCGACTAGCCAACGGGTGAAATTCGTCGCTATATACGACGAGAAAATGAACTCGACGAACGATTTACTTAGCGTCGCCGCTAAGTTACCCTTGTAGATTTTCAATCCGTGCGGAATTGGCAGTTTAGATTTACGATAATCGGGCATGTGGGTCACAGCGCGACCGCTCGGGTCGGTGACGATTTTATGACTGAACCAGTAACGGGAGAACTGTAGCTCGTAATTGAGCTCGACATCGTTCGATCCGTTGAGGATATTGAGGATTCTCACGAGTTCCAAGTTGGTCTTCAGAGGAAAATCCTGACCTGCTAAGTTCATGAAATAGCGCCATTTATGCTCGGGGAATACCGTAAGCGTGTCGGACATACAGTTCAAAACGGACTGAAGCACGCCGAACCCTGCCCAATAGACGTTTTCGGATCGCGTCACGAAAACGTTCGGAAAACAGCTAGCCAGCGATTTAATCGACTCGTGAGTGTGATTCGAAGCTCGTTTATCCACGTGGATACAGTATAAATTTTGCGGCCAGTAAATCAACCTCAACAAGCGCTCCATTTGCTGGACGTTGCCGTGGATGCTTATGCTGAATGCCAGTGGGAAATCTTGTTCCTCTTTGGAATTTGGATGAGTGTGATATCCGCCGTTGGACAGCCAGTGGCTGCAATTTGTAAATCCGGCGGCGAAGTCGGCGTCGCTCACTGGCCGAGCGTGATATTTGTTCCATTTGCACGTTTCCGAGTAATTTCCGCGAAATATCGCTTCGCAGTCGGCGTCGTCGGTAAAATTGTTCTCGGCGTTATCGTCGGCGATTTGCTTGCAAAGTCGATGCGGCGATAGTTCCGATTTCTCGAAATCGTTTCGCCATTGTTTTATAAATTGAACGTGAACCAATAAAGTTGTATGGAAAAAAAATCCGAATATCAACGTTAAAATGGACAATGCGAATTTCAAACCATTCACCCACTTCATAGTTTGCGTCACAAACAAAAATTTCACCCGTCCGGCATCGTTTTCCGTCTATAACCGTCGTGCCGACTGGGAAAAAATTGAAAACGTACAGTTTGACTTTGACACAGTTTTTACCAACGTTGAGCGCTGAACTTTTAAATCCACTTCGATTACGGTACGGTACGACAGTACGCACTCACGGACGCTCGAATCGTTCCGCATTGGGCAGCAAACCGATACGAAAATTTATGGCGAGGGAAATTTTTCGAGCACGGGTCATTTCCTAAATTTACCCTAAAATATATAAATATACAATATATTTGTCCGGTTTTTCAATGGATCGAGTCCGACGAACGAACTCGCTGGTGCGTTTTTCAGTTTTTCTATTACCTCCGATCACGTTTTCACATATTTTTCCCTTTTTTTCCGTACAGTTTCGAGGTCAATTTCGGTTACTGTTAAACCTTTCTAGCATCACTTCAATACGCAACGAGTGTCCGTACAGTGCGTGCGAAAAAAAGAAAACCCGAATAAGAGAGTTCAAAATTGGTTTTTATTGAGAAAGATGGTCTTTTTGAATGTAAGTCGACATAGGCGGCTGTCTATTTTTTACTTTTACTGGGCCAGTGGAACACGCAAAATTGCGAATAAGGCTGAGCCCCGAATAGTTCGCATACAACACGGGTACAAATTGGAAACAGGGTCCGACGCGTCCTCAAGTTTAATAGTCATGTAACCCGACGTCTTTATGAGTCGACACATCTCATAATCAAACTCCCGGAGACGTAGCTCGGGCCTTCGGCCCTCGCATAGAAATTAAACTTGCGGGTTATCTGGCAACATAATGATACTGTAACCAGCTCGGGCCTACGGCCCTCGCATAACATTCAAACTAACGGGGACATAGCTCGGGCCTTCGGCACTCGCATAGAAATCAGACTTGACGATATCCTTCGGCACTGGAACATTTATGGGCACTTATCTGGTAACATTATGAAACCATACCTACCAGCGAGGGCCGTAAGCCCTCGCGTAACATTCAAACTAAAAAAGACATTGCTATCAAACTTTCCGGTGCCTTCGGCCGCTGAATCAACTGTAGACGTTATCCAGTAAGAAAATGAGACTCTAACATTGCTCGGGGTAACAGTATTCTTTGTTCATTAATCAACATTACAATCACATAACAGAAACACACATGGCACTACAGTACACCAGATAAGAATAGGACTTAGACTGATAACGTATCAGCCAGTTCAGTTTTTTGGTAAAAATTCCAATCCGATGGATTCAGTTGTAATGATAGCCTTGATTACCATAGTAATAGTATTTCGGATCGTACGAATTGTTATCGGTTAAAAATGTTGGCACTTGACAAAATGACTCGTTGAATGCTAACGGAGGCGGACCATTCCCGATGCTGGACTCGTGATGCTGCTCCGGCGGTACGTGAACACCAGGCACAGCCGGTAAACTTAACGTGCCCCATTTCGGTCCGCAATACCTCGAATGACTTTGGCCTTGATTTTGGCTCGATTGACAATCGTCCAACACCGTAGACGTGGCAGATGGTTGTTGAGTTGGAATTATAGCAGGACCGGCGCCGAAGGTTGGTATTTTTTGCACCTGTTGTTGGTTCGGATAAAAACATTCGGATACCAACGATGAACGCAGGTGATCATTCGGCATTGTCGCCGTTGTCGATTCCGTCGTTCCGGCTCCATCGAGTATGTCCTGCAAGTCGTATATGTGATCCATGGCCGCTTTCAATATTTTCAACTTGGACACTCGCTTGGTTTTCTGATGCAAGCTGGGAAGTCGAGTTTTCAGAATGGAAAACATCTGGTTGACGGTGTGAACCCTTTTGCGTTCGCGAGCGTTCCTTCGCGCCACAGAAACTGGCGGTCTTTCGCAGGCTTTCTTATATGGCAACTTCTGCAACGATTTATCATCGACACTTTGCTTGGAATTGTAGTCGGTGGACGAACTTATTAACATATCCTGACTTGACATTGTCTCGCTACCGGGCCACACCGAATTCATATCCGAGGATTTCCTCTCTCGCGACACGCGTCAATTACCGGGTACCGTATACCCTCGTTCGTTAGGATTAACGCAATACGAAAGGCGATTAAGGGTGTAACGTATTAATGAGGGTTCTGGACGGGTTTTCACTTGCGGGGTCCATACCTACCTGTTCAGTTATGATCGTCGGGTTTTTCGATTAGGGAGGCAATTTTTAATTAATCGACCGTCCTTACCTCATCATTTATTCTATTTAGTCTCATAAACTCCTTAATCGACCGTTTCTACATCTCCGGGGGCCTCATGGAGGTGGAGGCCAGATGGTTTGTATTTCGTAACTAAGTAGAGGTGTAATGAGAAATTCAAGCGTTCGCTGGTGAGGTTTATTTGTTTTTCAGACTGGCACGCTATGCACAAATTGCGAATATGGTAATGACGAATTTTGAAAACGGGTGCAAGGGGAATACTGTTGGAGTAAATCAAACACAATACTGTAGAAAAAAATAACAAAAAAACCTTATTACAAAAAAGTAACAGATCAGCACGACACAAAAAGACAGACTGACACGACACTTTACACTAAAAAAACGACTAAATGACTTTTTTGTTGTTATTTTTCACTATTTTTGGGCGAAAGCTATAACGTTAGCATGTTGCTTGAAGATTGGTGGCGGCATTTTGAACGTTTCCAATGTACCACCGCAAGTGGCAACGATGCGAGATTGGCTCGAATCGCAATTCGATAAACATTCTAAAATGTCGGAGATAATCTGCAATGAAACAAAAAAATTCACTGGCTACTTTGCTTGAATGATCATTGCAACTGTTTCAGAATTGCAGCTGTTGCAAATAGCGACTATAGTTCAGCAAGCATACAATATTTTATCGCTAAAACTTGAAGAATAAGGTAAAAAAAATAACCTAGCTATTTTTCTTACTTGTTGATTTTCCTCTTCTTCTAAGAATTCGTCATCGTTTAGGCTGATGGCTGTCTGACGTTCCAATTTGAAATAAGGTTTCACTGGTAGTGCCATTTCCCTAACAAATTTTGAGAATTTTCTCTATCTGTCTGCAAAACAAATCTTGCAATGATATAGAAAAATCTCAAGTTTTCGAAATCACGTTTCTATAATTGCTTCAACTCGGGGGGGAAGGAGAGATAAAAAAATCTTGACATGGGATAAACCTGTGAACGGAATCAACACTGAAAAATATTATGACAAAATTAATTAAAAAAGAAAAAAACTGTTTATGATGTAAAATTTGCATAGGACTTGGACCAGATTGAAAATTGTACAAACAAGCCAGTGAAAAATATTCATCTGTTAGCCAGCTTTAGAGTGAGAACGGTGATAAAATGTGAATAATACTGGCACATTTTTGATTGACCTCGAGAAACGACGAGAATTTTTCAAATTATAAGAAGTTATAATTTTATTAATACCCCCATATTACGTTCTTGCATGTTCTACTAATAGTTCTCGATTATAAAAATCATTATACACGAACTTGAACAAAAACATGAAAACAAATTGCATATAACAAAGAACATATCTAGAAAAAAAACTATCATAGATCATTGTGTTAATCGACAATTTTTTGAATTTGGCGCTCAATTGAAATACACATTTTCACTATTTCTGAATATTTACTTCACCTGATGATGATCATTTCGGTGGGTTTCGGTGGTTTCATCAATGATTCATGGTACGGAATGGTGAAACATATAAAAGACTGGCTGTTCGATGTATCGGTGCCCATGTTTACTCGAACGCAAATAAAGATTATAAATCATCGACTTCAGTATTCAAATTGGATAACTGCGAGTGGTTTTAGTAACTCACTAGTCTCAATTGACAAGGAGCAAATAAAACTGGTTAGCGCATTGGTGGGAAAATTCTCGTTATCTCTGATTCATCTATTCCAAAAAAAAGGTCTTACATCCAGTGCATATAACATGAAATCGAGCCCTGTAATCTTATGCAGTATCTACTCTGGAAATTTCACATTCTCGCTAATCAGTAGAACTATTCAAAAATTGATATTCCACGAGTTGGAGACTTTTGGAACTATGACCCGATCAAAGTTACTTACAAAGTTACCCAACTACTAGGGACCTTACTAGGTCCCCGACTAGGGACTTCAACGAGTGGGGAGTTTTCGCCTAAAAAGGGAACTTACGAGGGAAGGGTACCGGGTGCCTGTCGCCAATCGCGGTGTCACATATATGAAATTGAAGCCCTTCTTCAGCT
>JAQGBA010001181.1:0-17797 GCA_034698125.1 Prionchulus punctatus | reverse complement strand
TTAGCTTATAAATTACCAAAAAAGCTAATTTTACACTTTAGTGTCAGTTGTCCGGAAGTGTCAGTTGTCCGTGATGCTAAATTTCAAACGAAAACCAAATCCCAAATCCTTGTACGCAGTTTGCAACTTAGCAGACGTCCCGTGCGACGAGAAGCTCTTTTTTTAAATAGCGCCAAATTCAAAGTTTTAAAAACATTTTTGAAAAACAGATTTTTAGCAAAATGTTGTCGAGCGTTTAGAGTGTCAGTCTTGTTTTTCTTGGTTAATCTTTTTAAAAAACGACATTCTCCACCAATTTAAAAACAAAATTTCTTACTTGCTTCGAATTTTGTAAGTGCAAGTCGAGTAAATAAAAATGAGCTCGAAATCACAAATAGGTCCTCGCTAGCGCGTTTCCGAGCAAAAAGTTGAAACTATTAAATTCTCAGTTAATAAAATTCAAAAAAACAAATAAGTTACTCTCTTTTGTGAAATCAACAAGATACAGATTCAAATGTTTATTCTCATTTACGAAATATATTTCGATATTGTTATTACCAAACATTATCCGTTTTAATCTCCTTGCTGCTTTGACGGGATATGCTGTCGACCGTAAAACATGTTTTGCAAGACTTCTATTTGCCGATCAAGCATCCAGAACTCGAGTTTGCCACCAACGAGTGCCGTTGATCTGTACCGAGGTACATTCGATTTGATAAACCGATTTATCATCTGAATGTAGTCAATAATGAATTACAGCTGCCTGCATGGGATGATAGATTAAATGATTGAATTGGCGAGATTGAAAGTGAAATGATGGGATGATTGAATTACAGATGACTTCAAAATGTGATATCAACATAATGGTGAAACAACTTTTATTCGAAATGTCTCGCATTACGAAGAATCCAGATATCGGCTATCCGACATTACAAAGAAGAAAATCTTTGCGAGATTACTTCGTCAATCCCTCAAAACAAACTCTCGAAAACGTCAGCCTGAAAAGAATTTCGATGGTTATGGTTACCAACTGGAAGAACACAAAAAAGGCTATTGCGCTGTCGAAGATGAATTCAACTTGTGATCTGGTAATCTTTGTTCGCTACATTCAATTTCCATTGCTTTTTTGATTTTCTCTCCAAATGCAAATGTCAAAATCGATTGCAGGCGATGAAGTTTGAAGTATGTACTGTGAGTTTGTTTAAATGTTATGTCTTTTGCATTCTCAAATCATTTTTTTGAATATGTCTTGTGAATGTCAAAAAATAATGCGAGCTTTTGATTTTGCTGATGCGTGACAATTTGGAAAACTCTGTAGATTTACTTCCGAAAGTTGCAACTAAATCGCGATTTATACAATTGCAGCGATATTGATTGCAAGTGTGCACTCTCGTAATGAATATTTGTTAACATATCGACAGCGATTAAAAGATTACAAATTGAAAACCCAATGGTACAGCTCCCCGAAAGTCTTAAACATCGACGCATTGCCATAGATAATATACGCGATTTTCCAAATTCAATTCGATCACGTTTCTTCGACAGCCGGTGCAATGAACGGCGCCGGTACCGCTGCAATAAGACACGATATGCCACTCGCCGCCGTACTTTTTCACCAACAATTCTTTCATATGCTTCTCGACGTGAAAATCGTCCGATTTCGACTTCTGCTTCAAGCCCGACTGTAGTTCCGACTGGACGAACGAGCGAAGCAGTTTTTCGGCCTTGTCGTATACTTTACTCGTCGGATTCGAACGATAGACGACGATTTTATGATCGGCTGTACTCAGCGAGATGTAATCGTCTTCGCTGCACATAACGCTCAACTTCATGTCCGATCTTCCGATTAAAACAGTCCACAAGTGATTGCCGAATTTCTGTTTTACATCCGACGCAAGTTTCTCAGCGAATTTCTTCGGATCGTATGCGAAGTTCGACGACTGTAGAATGGTATCGGTTACGGTGCTGATGGTCTGGCATACTTTGCCTTCGTGCATCGGACGATCGGGTTTCAAGTTGAAATCCAATACGTCCACCACTGAAAATTTGTTTTTCATTAGCTCAAAGTTGTACAAACAAGAATCATCGAAAAATGTTGCAAATCGGATGA
The DNA here is from genome assembly GCA_034698125.1 of Prionchulus punctatus. Lineage (NCBI taxonomy): Eukaryota > Metazoa > Nematoda > Enoplea > Mononchida > Mononchidae > Prionchulus > Prionchulus punctatus. The sequence continues at coordinate 15,708 of JAQGBA010001181.1, read as the reverse complement.
GATTAATCAATCTACGGTTTGGCTGCGAAGTAAATCGGACTTACGTTTGATTGTATTCGACACTTCTTGTATGTTGGAAATCGACTGATTCAACTGATTGAACGCTGGCGAAACTAATTTCGTGCACATTTTCTGCATGAAGTTGCAACTGTAGACGACTGTGGCCATGGAATGGTCTTTGGCGTCGTCGGTGGCCCCATTCTGCACGTCGTTGAAATAATTTTCAACAATATTTCTCTTATCAACCAAGTTTCGTTTCATTTCTGCAAAACAAATCAAGAAGGCTGCAACTCACTTCAGTTGAATCGGATTTGTTCACTTAAAGATGCGCAACTCGTCAGCCTATATGTAGATATAACAACGAAATCTGTAGTTGTGTTGACACTTTTAACAAAATAAGCACTTTTTTTTCGAAAGTTTCAACGAAATCAGCAGATTTCTACTGAAACTTGCAACGAAATCAACCGATTTCCTAGAAACTTGCAACGAAATCTGTAGATGTGTTGACACTTGTAACAAAATCGGAACATTTTTTTCGAAAGTTTCAACGAAATCATCCCATTTCTGCCCAAATTTGCAACGAAATCAGCAGATTTCTGTCGAAACTTGCAGCCGAAGTCGAATGTTTTTTCAGCACCGATTTACCTTCGACAACTCGCACCGATTTCCGCAACTGTTCAACGGCGAAATCGCATAGATTTTCCGTTTGTTGAATACAATTCTGGACAGTTTCCACTTCGGCCCACACGTCGATTTGCTGGTTTTTCATATCGCCAATCAACGCTAGCCAATCGACCACTGCGAAGTTCGTCGGCAACTTGCGCACATTCTTGATATTTTTATGTTCGATCCGATCCAGCGGACACATCAATATTTCCTTCTTACCGTCCTGACACTGAGCCAAGCATTTCAAACAAAAAGTATGACCGCAGGGTAACATCCGAGGGTCTTGCATGGGTCCCAAGTGAATGCTGCATTCCGTTACGGTTCTTAGTTGGTCATGGATAATTTTCAAGCTCATTTTTAGTTTTTTTTACAATAAATTGTCCATATTAGACAGTCGACTAGAGTTGACGGTTATAAAACGAATTTGTGCTATAAAACAACTTGCTTCGCAACATTCGAGTGCGAACTGATAAGCAAACGTGTTTTACTACGTAGCTGACTTGACTTGACGTCAAATGGCTATCTCAAGTTTCCACCACGTTTTAATGTTTAAAGTCGAGTGGATTCATAGCAGCGCCCGCTGTACTATCGATTAAATTAAAATGGTGCACTGGCTAATGCATTAAAGGGCTCGATTTGGCAACAAATCGACAAGCTGAAAAACGACGTTCACCATTAACTTATCTACGACGAAGTAAGTTTAACATAGCCTACAGATCAAAATCCAATTTAGAAAGATTACAGTTTCCTAACTAAACTCTTATTTCAACGATCACACTCGTTAAGTAGCTAGAAAAACTAAAAATGTGTCTTAGCCAACGCCTTAACGAGCAAATTTTCAGTTAGTTTTGTTTTCACATACCTAAAGATTCATTCAAAAATCAAACAATTTCAACAAAAGCGACGTAAACTTGCGAAATTGCGCAACAACAATAAAAGTTCATCGTCATCGATTTCAATAAACTATTTCTTCTCCGGTTTTTTCTTATCCTTGGATTTCGACGCGTCGCCGCCGGCGGATTTCGGAGTCGGGGCTGGTTTCGCGGGTTTAGCCGCCGATGCCGTTTCTTTTTTGGCCGCGGGCGCTTCTTTTTTGGCCGCTGGCGCTTCTTTTTTAGCCGCCGCCGCATCTTTTTTGGCGGCCGCCGGCGCTCCTTTGATGGCCCCCTTAGCGGCTACCTTGGCTTCGACTTTCTTCGCCGCCGGCTTAACGGTTTTGGACGCCGACGAATCGGATTTAGCCGCCGCCGCCGGCTTTGCGACCGGTTTTGCTGGTTTCGCTTTAACCGCCGACGATTTAACGGGTTTTTCGGCTTCGGACGATTCGGATTTCGACTGGCTCGTTCGGTGGCTGGCCGACGAGCGTCGACGGGCGATTTTCTCGGCCTGACGTTCCTTGGCTCGTTGCGCGAGCATTTTCGCGTACGTCGCTTCTTCGTCGCGGCGTCTGACGGCGCGACGCCGTTTGATCGACAGTCGATGTCGTTTACGTTGCAACACCAACGGCGTAATTAGACGCTGGATTTTTGGCGCTTTCGTACGCGGTTTCTTGCCGTCTTTGGCGGCGATCGGTCGACGCAAAACGTATTGACGGACGTCGTCCTCTTTCGATAAATTGAACAATTTGCGAATTTTGGACGCGCGTTTCGGGCCCAAACGACGCGGAACCGTGGTGTCGGTCAAACCGGGGATCTCCTGCGGTCCTTTCTTGACGATGACCAATGACAAAACGGCCAAGTTGGCGTCGACGATGCAGCCGCGCACGGACTTTCGGCGCCGTTCGCCCGTTCGTCGCGGACGATAACACGAGTGGCCCTTGCTCAAAAGCAAACGCACACGTTGATTCGTCAACACGCCTTGTTTCATCGGAAACCCTAAAAAAGCACGAAACGTAACTTGTCCAGTCGCGAAATTTACTTTTCGAGGCGAAAAACGCGCTTTTTATCCATAGAACTCTGTTTTTGTCATAAAATTTGCTTTTTGAGGCGGCAAATTTGTCTTTAATACAACAAAACGAGCAGTTTTTTGATCAATAACTTGTTTTTTTGACGAGTCGTGAACTTGTTTTTTAAGCAATAATTCGTTTTTCGCAGTAAATAGGCTTTTAGTCACGAAATTCCCATTTTCGAGACAAGAAATTAGTTTTTAAAATAACTAAACGAGCGTTTTACCTTGTTTATCGTTTCCGCCCGAAATTCGAAACGTGTATCCTTTCCATTCGTCGCCGATCGTCGACGCGTCGACTTCTTGCGAAATTCGTTTCTCGTAGAAAATTCGCAATTTTTTCTCGTCCTCGATTTCGAACACTTTTTGACTGCCCGACGCCGGAAAAGCGATGTTCAATTTCATTGTGCGACGATGTTTTCTTTATTTTCGCGTTTTATAAAACAAAAACAAACTCGAATTTTGTTTTTTTCGGACGAATTTTCGGGCTTTTTCGACGCTCGACTTCCAAGCAGCACAATCAGTTCGCTTTGTGGTGCGAAAGTCTGTTTTACATGACATATCTTGCTCATTTTTAATATCGAAACGCGCCAAAATACGAAACACTCCAGTTTTAGCTTGCTAAAAGTTTGTTTTTTTAGATAAATGACTCCTAACAATGATAAAAGAGCAAATTTTGAGCTTATTTAGCAATCAATCGCAACATTTTTACACTTTTTGCATAATTTTGACGAGTTTTCCATGTATTTTACTTTTTGTACGGTAAATTAACAAATGAAACAAAATTCGTGACCAATCTCGAATTTTACTGGGTATTTTTCGAAAAGTTGATTTCTAGGCACGTTTTCTGCTCGCGTGTATTGTTTACAGTGTCTTCTTATGTGACGTGTCGCGCAAATTTTGGAAACTTGTCCTGTTTCACTTATTTGCTCGTTTATTAACTTTTGAGGACAGTTATTTTGTTTTTCGCGTTAACTATGTCGGTGTTGGTCATGTCCATGATCGCCAGGGTCAATGACGGATTGCCGCTGGCCACGTCGATCGAAGGCGACGAGCCGGTAAGGAAAATTTGTTCTTAATTGTGTTTTTTTTGAGGATATATTTTTGTTTTTAGCAAGATCAAAACATCACGAAATACACTAGCCAAGCGAAATTGTTGTTTCGAAAATTGAATCAACAATCGCCGAATAAATGCAGTTTAGAAAGCGGCCCGTACGTTTTTCAGTAAGAATTAGCGCCGAAGTGCGTCGGGATTTTCGCTGTTCCGTGCGCAAACTCGTTTCATTCGTGTTTTTTTTCAGCTACCTAATCGAGCAGGGCGTTTGCTATTTGTGTCTTTGCGATAGAAATTTCCAGCCGAAGTTGGCGTTCGCTTTTTTGGAAGATTTATCTCGCGAATTCAGCAGTCGATACGGGTCGAAAGTCGACACAGTCTCGAGGCCTTATCATTTCATTGAATTCGGTACGAAAGCGTGTAACCAGGGCCCTTTATTTGTTTTCAACGCTGTCTATCGGTGTTATTTTAGACTCATACATTCAAACGGCCAAAAGGAAATACGCAAATAATCGCGCTCGCTCGCAACTGTCCGCCGTCCACACGGAGTTGCAGGATGTCCAACGGATCATGGTCCAAAATATCGAGGATGTCATCCATCGAGGAGAAGCCCTGACCAGTAGACAGCTCTATAGTTGGACTATAATTGTTGCTCAATTGTTGCACATTTGAACTATAGTTGAACAATTTTGAACTAGGTGGTCTATATTTCTTGTGATTTCAGTTTTGGACGATCAAGCTGCTAAATTGGCCGTTATGAGTAAAAAATACAAAGACGACGCGAAATATTTAAATTTGCGTGGGGCGTGGATGAAAATCGGTTTGATAATATTTATTGTGATTATGTTCTTGCTTTACGTTCGGTTTTGGTGGTGGTAATGACGAGAAATTTGTTTTTCCATTCGCGTTACTTGTTATAACTCGTTTTTTTAATGTTTCATTGCCAGTTATAGACAAAAGAAACAACAAAAATGTCAAACACATTCGTTTTATTTTTCGGTTGTTTATTTGAATTATTTATTATATTCTAAAGTCTTCGAATAAAAAACTTTTATGTAGAATAACAAAAAAGTTAGTAAATTCAGTAAAAAATTCAAACATTCTGAAATTCTCATTACATCAAAAATTCTTGCAAGCTTTTCTCCATTTTGATTTCAAACTTTGTTGGAACGATAAAATTCACGAGAAACATCTCGTCGAAAAACAAAATTCAACCTTTGACTAAACGAAATCATGCTGTCGCTGCGCTGCAACTTCCTCCTGAGGTCGTAGAAAGTGGAATTCTTGAGAATCAAATAACATTGCAAGCCGAAACTGACGATCAACCAAATAAACGCCCACACAGCCATGCTGAATGTTTGCATCAAACCGACATTCTCGAATTTCACTTTGACTTCGGCCAACAGCAAAATGATCATCGACATAAATGGTACCACGTACTGGACGCAAGAGAATGGCAACCAAGCGAGAAAATACAAATATCTGAAAATGGCTAGTGGCGAAATTTGCTTGTATAGCGCTGAAACAAGTTTCACCTTTTGATTTACCTGATCATGGAAAGCATCGTGTATGAAACACCGACGATGCTCCAAAACAGGAAAACAACGAAATATCGCTGATTTAGCAAGCCGATTCAGCGAATAAACAACGGACAATGGTTATTCCTTTTCAAGATGCAACAGCTGCACAAGTTGCAATGGTGACAACGATCCGGTACGACGATCTCGGAAATCGGACAATATTTGAAAATCGACTGATAGTCAGCGTCTGAAATAGTCGATTTCTGAAATTCTCCACCTTTAGCGAGCAGCGCGGTGATTTAACCAGTGAATCGACTCGATCTCCCTCGCTGTATAGATGAACATTAAAATGTTTATCGATGCTCGGAAAATCACAAAATAGGCGAAGTACATCTGAAATCGGCATTTGCTAGAAATCGTCGTCGAAGTAGCTGGAACAGCACGCAGCGTGGTAATACAGCAAACCATCGATGAAACTAGCCATCGCCGACAATACAGCGATTAACTCGAAACACGACCATAATTTCGTTTGAGTAAATCGGAAACAGCATTTGAACAGCATGACGTAAGGGCAAACGCCGAATTCGCTTTCGAAAACAGCAGGAATTTCTTTCTTTTTCATGGATCTAAAAATAATGCTCCACAGTTGCATAGCTTGGATGAAAATTTTGTTTGTTGTAAAGCGAAAGATGCAGCGCTCTCTCGCAAGTCAGTTCCACAAAATTGTAAGACAAATAGGGCTCGAAATCGACTTTGAAATTAGGATACCACTCTCTGAATCTGAAATTGAATAAATTTTACGACGAGCAATCTTTTGATGTGCAGGTTTATGGAGGTGACCTGTTTCTAACATCGCGCTCAAAGCATTGCATCAGCATTTCGTCATACAGGAGATTCCAGAAGACACAAAATTAAATGTTGAAATGGTGAAGAAATTTTTTTTTTTGAAAGTAATCGAAACAAATGAAGTGAGAATTCCCAGATTACATTTTAAATCAAATGAACATATTATTACTGTAGTCGCTTTGGTTGTAACAAAGTTTGATACATACAGATGCAAGTTAAAGATTGCTTGAAATAAACGTTTGTCAAGCTTTTACGAAACAAAATTGTCGTAAGCCGGATGCTGAAGGCATCCATCCGCCGCTTTGCATCAGTTGGGACGCATTCAATCGAACCACTGTTTGCTTCATTCGTTGAAGGTATGTTCACATTTCTGTTTCGTTTGATGTGGCGAAATAATTCATTTTCTACCATAAACATTTCAAAACACTGTCTTTCAAACGATCCTATTTTTATAAAAAAATTTTTCATGAAAGTTAAGTGAACTCCTCCCTCATAACATAAGACCCTCGAAGAAGAACGAGAAATCACAAAACAACAACAAATCTTCCAACAAAATATAAAAACAAAAAGCGTGCTAGTATTTTCCACATTCTGTAGCTTGTTCTTTTCGACACTGGCCTGACGAATTCCATTTGCCGACTGAACGAAATAAATAAACATTCAAAATAATTTGTTTTCCACTATAAATTTCCCTATTTCCGATACCATGGATGCAAGCTTACATATGGATTCTTGATAACCAGAACATTTCAAATAAAAGTTCTTTTACTGTCGTATTAATGTCCGATATCATGGGGTCATTTGGAACTCGATGAATCCATTATCAGCGATATTGAATTAGCGATATTGGCTTTTTCGATCGAAAAGGTGATTTCACATATTTTGATCTGCATAATACTTCAGAAAGCAAGCAAAACTTGAACGAGTTGATCTTTCGAACATCGCTGATGCACAGAAGGGTGTTTGCGGTCAGTTGTGCGAAATCGTATTCAATATATTTTTCAACGTAAAACGACATAATTTGCGACCAAAAAAAAATGAGAAGAAAAACAGCCAGCCAAGAACGACTGCAAACATAAGTGTGATTATTACGCAGAACTGTAAAGTGCGGCGTGGAGTGAAAGTGTAAAATTGCAATAAATAATCTCAGTCAGTGTCTGTTTACGGGCAAATTTCAAAAATATTTGAATTGAAAAAGTATAAACCAAAAGTTTTTTCGAACCTGCGGCTGAATTAAAAGTACAGTAATCCCAAACAGTCTCGATTCGCCATCCGTATTCAGTTATTGATGTTCGAAAGCGTGCCGACAGATTCGGCTAAAATAAAATTCGATATCTTAATCTGAATACAAATTGTAAACCTTTAACATTATGATTATGGTACTTTTAATCCAGTCGCAGTTGCGAAATGACTAACATAGAATTCTTTACTATAATAATGTGAAACATAAATCCGACGACCTAAGCCCAAATTTCAAAACAAATAACGACACTGGATATTTATGAAAAGTTTGCAATTATTATAATCTTTCGATTAACATGGCCGCGGCACCGCCGCCTCCGTTGCATATGCCGGCCATTCCTTTTTGACCTGGTTTCAACGAATGGACCAAATGTGTTATCAACCGGGCGCCGGACATGCTACAAAAAAGTACGTAGCTACGCGCTGGCTACGACGGATTTTTAGTTTTTCAAATCGCTTACCCGATCGGATGACCCAACGATACCGCCCCTCCGTGGATGTTGACTTTAGCCGGATCCAATTTCAAGATTTTCATATTTGCCAGTACGACCACCGAGAAAGCTTCGTTGATTTCCCATAAATCGACGTCTTCGGCTTTCAATCCGCACTGGTTCAACACCTAGACAGTCGAAAAATTAGTTTTTCGGGCGGCTAAACGAGCGAAAAACTTTTGCAGACCTTGGGTATAGCTTGCGCGGGAGCTACGGAAAAGTCGATCGGCTTTACGGCGGCGTCCGCGAATCCCAAAACCTTCGCCAACGGTTTTAGATTGTGCTGTTTGGCGGCATCCATCGTGCACACGACCACTGCGCAAGCGCCGTCGTTCAACGTGCTCGCGTTGCCCGCGGTTACGGTGCCGCCTGTAAAAAACAAAACCCGCGTACGCTCGGCGATCGTTCCGAGCAAAAATTACCTTCTCTTTGAAAAACAGGCTTGAGCGTTGGCAATTTGCCATGATCCACTTTTTTGTACTCTTCGTCCTCGGAGACGACGATTTCTGGTCCTCGTTTTGGTTTTACATTGACCGGAACGACTTCCTCTTTGTAAACGCCTCGGCTCCACGCCTCGGCCGATTTTTTGTAACTCTCCAACGCGAATTTGTCTTGATCATCTTTCGATACGCTGTAGTCCTTGGCCGTCTTCTCGGCGCAGTTACCCTTCGAGAAAATGCTCGATTTGTAAATTAGCATGCGAGAAAATTTGTTTTCAAAAGGCTCTAACGAGTTACCATATGAATTTTGTCGTAAGCGTCTTGTAAACCATCGAAGACTATGCCATCCTAAAAAAGTAGACAGTGACGTCATGAGAAAAATATAGTTGCTCGATAAGAGTCTATTAGACTATAGTTGCTCGCCATGAGACTACACTTGAGACTATAGTTGCTTCCTTTATGCGACTATACGTGCTCGCCATGAGTCAACAGTTGCTCGCCGTAAAACTATAGTTGCTTGATATTAGACTATACTTGCTAGCTATGAGTCTATAAGTGGATTGCTATAAGACTATAGCTGCCTTACAGTTAGCTGGACTCCGCCGTAGGGCAGTTCGCCCCTGGCCATGTAGTAGGGAACATTGGACATGCTTTCCATGCCGCCAGCAACCATAATCTGCTGGTGGTTGCACATCAGTGACTGCGAGGCCATCATGATGGCCTTCAGCCCGGAGGCGCATACTTTGTTGACCGTGGTCGTTGGAGTGTTCACGGACAATCCTGCAAAATACAAAAGGTCAGCCGCTATAACGGCAACAAAACTAGCGAGATAAACAAATTAAGCGCACTGGCCATTGCACTTACCGGCTCCTAAAGCCGCTTGTCGAGACGGCGCCTGTCCTTCGCCACCCTGTAGAACGTTGCCCATGTAAACCTCCTGAATCTGATCCGGATTTAGTCCTATCGAAAAATTGCACGGAAAGATATCAGAAAAACAGAAATGTCACTGTATAGATATTTACCAGCTCTTTCTACGGCGGCTTTGATCGCAACGGAACCCAATTGAGTTGCGGTCATCGATGATAAGCTCGATCTAAACGATCCGATCGGAGTTCTAACCGCCGACAGGATGACGACTTCCTGCGAGTAGAAACCAAAAATTAGCACGAAATAGACGTCGGCAAGCAAAAAAGTTCACTAGCCAACGTTACTTTAAGCTCTTTCGCCATTATTTTGCTCGATAAAGAAAATTGTCGACAACCGGCCGAGGAACGACGCAAAAAGTCGCAGGCCTGCAAAGAATCTGTGCTCAAAAGTAAAATATAAGAAAAAACAATTATTAACTCGCCCTCGCAACTATCTAGACGATTTTTAGAATTAGCCTCATTTAGACAGTGACGTCATCGCTACTCGACAATTAATTAGGTCACTCACAAACCTTAAATGAAACTCGAATAGAGGTCGCAATCAACATCGTCAAAACGAGGGAAAAGTTTCTGGACAAACAAAAAAACGACACTTGTTTTCGAAGAGATTGATAAATGGCAAGAAAAGCACGAAAACGTGCGCGAAAATTGCCAATTGCTGCAAAAAAGCGAAACGATGCGAAAAACTTTTATTTGCACTTTAGACAAAAAATACAACGTACAAAAACAACAAACAAAAAAAGCAAATTAATTTATTCTTTTCGCACCAAATTTCCTAAGAATCAAAATAATGCCGGTAATTGCTTCTGGAAAACAGATAAATCGCTCTCACTTTCATTAAATAGGGCAAAATCGTAAAACGTAAAGACATATTTCAAATTCATTTTCATTTGTAAGTGTATTCGTTAATTGCCTCGAAACATGAACAGCCAGTGTACTAAATTTGCTTTTTACTGACTAAAACAAGTATAAAATCTAACAAAAAAAGATTAAAAATAGAATTTTTAAAATATTCATCCGTACATTTTTTAAACTTCGTTCGTTCCGCATTGAGCTAAAAATCGTTTCAGCGATTTCTCCTTTTTAATTGGGAACGGCAACGGGCAGAGGAAATTCAAAATGCACATCGGGCCAAAAACTAATTTCAGTCGCTGTAACAACGGTAGCCAGTCGTTTTTCGGGTATTGTTTCTTCATACGTTCGTAGAGGGTCATATTTTTGTGTATCATGTACGCTTGAGTGGACAAAAAAACGACGGCCCCCGACGTGACCCACATGCCCAAATTGAGTAATAGCACGTAGCATAGTTCCTTAAATGTGCAACTTGCCATGGCCCAGTCGACGAACGGCACCGGCAGAATGTAGTGCCAGAAGCCCCAGGGCAAGAATGGAATGTAGAATTTGTTCAAATACCTGAAAAAAGGTGCATTAGCAAGCAAATTAAAAACTAGATGGTCCTATATTGCTTTATTAGTGGGACTGTAGTTGCTCGCTATCCAAAACTATATTACGAATATTTGCTCGAAACACCATTTATAAAACATATTTAATGCACTGGCTAACTCTATTACCTAACCATGTACGATATTGAGTAGCAGCCGCCCATAGTCGCCCAAAATAAAAACACGACGAAGTACCGTTGATTGGCCAGTCCCACGCATCCCCCTGTAACGAAGCAATGATGGTCCTTCTTCATGACGCAGCATTTGCACAAAGGACAATGATGGCAGCGTTCCGGTACGATTATTGCGCAAGTGCGACAATATTTTTGGCTTTCTAGCTCACTATAAAGCTCTCGGCCGTCGCTATCTAATTTTCGCCCGTTGGAAGGCGTTTGGCCCGCGCTCCGGGCAAAATTTCGATACTCATCGCCTTTTCTCAGCAGCACGGCCATCGGCACCAACGAGTCAACTTTGTTCTTTTTGAACGATAGTTGAAACATGACGATGTTTACTATCATTTCCAAGACGATAAAACAGGCGAAATACACTGGATACGTGCAATTTTCGAATTCGCCGCCGTGATACGCAGGGCACGTGTACATTCCGTTGACGTATATCAAAAGTAACGTGACCACGGAAATAAAGCACAACCCGCCGTACATCGCTAGAAATTTGCATAGCGAAGATTTTAAAATTCGTCGCAACCAATAATAGTTCAACAGGCACGGGCACACGTCCGTGAGGTCTTCGTCCGTCGCGCCGCTCATTATCGTCTCGATTTCGTCCATTTATCGGCTCGTCGATCGTCAGAATCGGGCATTTTTCCGTATCGCAGATTGCAGAAATTAAAACAGTTTGATATAAAACGAGGGCAACTTGCGCATCAAACTTTCTAATTCCAAAAACGAAACTTGGTTGATACGCGTTTGAAATTTATCCTTGGCATGCATATAATATAACTTGAGCGTCAACTTTTTATTTAGCACTAACGTTAAAAACAAAAAATACAAATATGACTTTCAAGTTTGAATAAAATTACAATTTCTGCATCATTTTTTCACTCGACCTTTACCGCCTCGTTTGCCGATCGTAGCCTTCGTTTGCTGCGGCGTTACAGTCGGCTTTTGATCTTCAGGTTCGTCGTCGTCCATTTCTTCGTCGCCGTCGATTAGTTTTTCTTTTATATTTCCCTCTTCGTCCATTACAATTTCGGTGGCGGCTGCGTTGCTAGCTTTCGATCGTTTCGCCGGCGCCTGCGAATCAACGGCGTACGGTAGTTTGCCGCATTCTTTGTTGTAAGTTCTCGTCAAAGCCGCTTTGACCTGAAAATCGTACAAAAATTCGGTTCTCAGTAGCCAGTATCGTGCACGATAGTTGAACTATAATCGAACTATAGTTCAATTTCATCTATAGTCGCGCGTGAACTAGATGACCGGCGAGTACCTTCGAAGGAACCGCCGCCATCGGATCCAGGGAGTTTGGATATTGGCTCAGTTCCAAAATATTATCCATGTCGTTCTTTGTCAAATCGTACGCCGCCAATTTTTCCAATACGTCCGTCGTGTCGCCTTTGGTCAAAGGCACAGTAAGACCGGATCGAAGCGCAGGTAGGTAGTCCAAATTCAAACTCGTAAAATTAGCCGAAAGCCTACGAAACGAGTTTTTACCCGAAACTGCTCGGAAAAAAGAAAAAATCGGTTCGATTTTCACTTGAGACTCGTATGGATCTGCAACTGTTGCAACAGCCGCTGCAATCGTCCCTGTTTGGAATTCTTGCCGAACCACTGAGGAAATTGAGTCATACCTTTCAAGTAACCTCGGACGTGATCCGCAGGTATGACCGTGCTTAACATCGCCTGAAATCAAAAATTTACCCGAATGGTAACAAAACCGGACACGTTTCGGTCATTTTTTTTAATGATATTCGGCTTACCTGGTCGTTCAACAAGGTCCAATTGCCGCCGGTTCGGATTTGTTTTTCGACTATGTCGCCCATGGCCATCGACTCGGCGGCCTTGCTCATTAAATCCAATCGTTGGTGCATCGGTCTGAAGTTAAAAAAAACAAATTTCACGTCCCCGAACCTTTCCAAATCCATACAATTTTTGATTGATAATTTTTCAGTAAAGGTTTTTTCACGTCATCAATTAAAAAATTGCAGATGACACGCAAAAATCATCACGAAACGAAAATTTGCTCGAAACTGGAAATTACAAACAAATTTCTCGACTCGCTTTTTATCTTTTTGCTCGACGTTCAAATAATTTTCTTGCACGAACAACGGAATAAGCGAATAATCGGTAAAAAATAAATCCGTTTTATCCATCAACGTCATCGATTTCGTTTCGTCGTTATCCGAAAATAATATTCGAACGGTTTCGAAAACGTTCTAAAAACAAATATTGAGTCGTCTACAGTGGAGAAGAGACTATAGTTATTCAACGGACTAAAGTTACGAATTCTTGCCCGAAAACTTACAGAGGCGGTGTCTTTTTTTGCTTTTTTCGCCGCATTCCTCGCGTCGTCCTCCGAAACGTTCTTATCGCCGGCGGCGATCAAGCTCAAATGATGCAAAATCTGTCTGATGTCGTGATTGGCGCCCTCGATAATTTCGTCCATCGACGGACCTTTGATCTTCAGGCCTTCCTTGAACGCGATCGACATCATCGGGCCCTTCGAAACGAAACAAAATTTCGACCAGATTAGGAATGAAAAAGTAACCCAACGAGAAAAATCTGATACCCGAATTTGAGTAACTTGCGGCCGATGGAACCTCAAATCGTAACAGTAGTTGGCCAGACTTCGGATTTTTTGAGCCTGCCGATCATTGCATATGCAAATTATCGGCACCCGGGTGGATTTAATTAGTGCGATTAGCTCGGCCATGCCCGCTCGATCCTCGTTGCCACTCATGCCGTCGACTTCGTCCATGATCAGTACGTGACGAATTTCGTTTGTTTTTCGTTTCTCGCCCGAATCTGAACAAAACACTACCGATAATGGACAAAATTAGCGCGAAAACGGGCAAAATTTTGAAACAACAGAGATATTCGTCCATCGAATGGCACGCCAGCGATTCGGCGACATCCTTTTCCAGTGTCTTTTTGTTTCGAGCGTCGGACGCGTTCATTTCAATGAAATTCAGACCCAATTCCTGCGAAAACATGCAACTATACTTCAAGAGAGACTATAGTTCAAAGTGGATTATAGTTCGAGTGACTATAGTTTGCTCGACGTACCTTGCAGCATAATTGAGCGGTCGTAGTTTTCCCGATGCCGGGCGAACCAGACAACAACGCCGCTTTGAAAAACGACCCGTCGTCATTGGCGCCAAACCCTTTTTCTGTAATAAAAACGCTTCGTACGGTCCAAAAATGAATTCAGTCAATTCTCTACTTTTTTCCTTCGTTTTCGTGACGTGCCAACTTTTCCAATTTTTCATCCAATTCAATAATTTATTCAAACAACTTTTCTCGCCCTGCTGGCCGACGATGTGCTTGATTGACTTTGGCCGATACTTCTCGACCCAAGGCAAACTATCGTCGTCTATTGTCAAGGTTGGAGGCGGCGGCTTGTCCGCTGGGGCCGATTTTCTCAAACGCACCGGCGAAACGCATTTTGGACCTCTGGCGAGTTTGTTGGGCGTTTTTTCCGTCGTCTTTCTCTCGATACAGGGCGATTTTATCGTATTAGAGTTCGAATCGATTTCCGTCACGTCTTGAGATAAATGCGCACCATTTTTCGACTTGATTTGCACTAAGTCGGGCGATTTATTCGTCGAAACGATTTTCGGACTGTCGGCGAGGTTTTTTTCGATTTTTTTCGTCGGCGTCGGAGTTTTTCGAGCATCGTGTGAAAACTTTTCTGTAGATTTCTTCAAACTTTTCACGGATGGCGGCGGCGTCATTTGTTTCGACGGGGTTTTCTGACGAGTTTTCATCGGGCTAATTACCGAAGCGAAGGTGGACGCAGGCGTCAACTAAACGAACGTTAAAAAACAAAAAAATGTCACTGGCTATTGAACCATAGTTGCAGTTGAACCACAGTTGAACTATAGTTGTAAATTAACTATTGTTAGTGATTATCTATCGTCCCTTGCAAACACAGTTGAGTTTTAACTATAGTCTCAGAGGAACAATAGTAGTTTATTAACTATAGTCGATAATGACTATAGTTGAACTATAGTCGTTGTACCAAATCGAAATCGGCGTTTTTCAGCGTTTCATTGAAATCGTCGTCGCTGTGCAACTCCACTTCGACGATTTCCTTTTTTTTCACTTTGGCGCCGCCGAAAAAATTGGCCACCGATATCGGATTCAATTTCGGCACGATTTTCTTCGGCGGACTCTCTTTTCGTTTCGATTTTTTGCCCTTTGGCGACAAAATCGGAGAGGATGTCGTCGTTTTTTGCTTCTTTATCGAGGGTTTTTCAAAATCTTCGTCGTCGTCGTCCGAATCCAAACGACTGATTCGTTTTTTGGCCGTTTCCGACGATTTCGGAGCAGATTTTCGGCTTCGCGCCTTAGTTTTTGGGGTCATTTCTCGTTCCGAGTCGTCTTCGCTCGACGTATATTCGGAAATTTCGGCGTCCGCCGCTTG
The DNA here is from genome assembly GCA_034698125.1 of Prionchulus punctatus. Lineage (NCBI taxonomy): Eukaryota > Metazoa > Nematoda > Enoplea > Mononchida > Mononchidae > Prionchulus > Prionchulus punctatus. The sequence goes on along the minus strand of JAQGBA010001181.1, from coordinate 538 downwards.
GCCGAAACTTTTTCGCGATTTATTTCTCGGACTTTTTCGAATATTCGTAAATTTCTTTGGCGCCGTTTTCTCATCGTCTAAAACAAAAAAACTGACAGGAAAATTTGCAAAAATTGTCGAAATTCGTTTTTACCCGATTCGGACAGAATTTTCGGCGGATATTTACGTTTTTCGACTACTTTTCGTTGTTTAGGCGGCGGTTTCCCTATTTTTTTCGATAGTTTCGACGGAACTGGGTCTTCCGGGTCGGATTCTGAATATATAAAAAAGTAATTTATGAATCATTTTCGACCGTTTCGGATTGATTTCGGCACCGTCCGAGACGATTTGAGGTTCCTTTTTTCGTTTTTTATCGCCTTTTTTCGTCTTTTCCGGCGATTTTGATTGAGTTTTCGATTTTAGCTTTGTTTTATTCTACAAGAAACCGAAAATAATTTACATTTCGACATTTTTTAATTTTTTTTAAAAACCCGAACTTCCGGCGTTTGTGGACCTTTGCGTAAATTTGACAAGCCTTTTTCTCGTTCGTCGTTGTTTG
>JAQGBA010001180.1:0-17803 GCA_034698125.1 Prionchulus punctatus | reverse complement strand
AGATTTAATATATCTTATCATATTAAGCAAGATAAGATCTAATTTCTGCATCACATCAAAAACGGACATTACTTTCTAACGGACTACTCCTGAACAGCCGTAGTTATATGGGAAGTTACTGATGAAAGCATATCGTCTGTGTTGGGTGAAAAATGGATGCCTGATGTAGTTTTTTGGTATGACAACTCTGACGACACCAGCTGCTATTGTTTCTGAAGTCTGACTTGCAGAATTGTATTCTAAGTTCCTACGTTGAGGTGGTGTTTCATGACATGGTTCATAAGTTTCAAATGCTATTGAAGCCTGCTTTGTGAGCAATGGTCTGTGTTTGTTGAGAGATTGAACTTGCCTTGTACTGTTGGCTGGATTGTCATTTCGGAACTTGATGGTTGATCAGTCGCACTAGCTTCAGGCATTTGCGAGGTCGACGGATAATCTGGGACTGTTGGTAGTTGCTGATCACTTTCAGTTGTTGATTGGTGGATGAGCTCAGATGTGGAATGTCCGTCGGTTGTAACAATTTCAGCTGAATGAGAAGTTACAATTGGTGTTAAATCTGTCATGTTTCCAATCACCAGACTTTCAGTCAAATGAGCTATGCTGGAGGTGGGAATATCCGTGCTTTGAATTGATGTTTCATTGCTGGGTACAAAATGTGAGGATTGAACTGTTGAAATAGCTCCAGAATTGGAAGGCAAATAGTCAGTGCTCGAGAAGAATTTGAAGATGTCTTGTGGAGCCATGGAAGATTCCATCTTGGCACTTGATGTTTCGGTAGATTTCGATGTTGTCAGGCGATATTGACTGGTGGGAAGATAACTGCTAGTAGTTAGGTGTGAAACAATCTCAGTCGTTGAATCATAGTCATCTGTACTGATATCAACTGGATGAGACGATGCAGCACCTTCATTAGTTAGAATTGATGATATGAATTCTGTGTTAGTGGATGAGGTGAACATGCTGTGGGATGATGTGTCAAAAGAGAACTCAGATGTTGTCAGTTGATTATGGTTTGCAGCAGTTTTTGCGATTGTGGATGCCTCATTCAAGGATACATCCAAATTGCTTGTTGAAAACTTCCACTTGATTTCAGTTGTTTTCGGATATTCTGTTTGGGAACTTGATTGTTGATAAGTGGGAATATTTTCAGTTTGAGCAGTTGACGGCATGTGGGAGCTAGTGAAAGGTGCATGAACTGCTGAGATATTTTCAATAGCTTGCAAAGTGGTAATGGTTTCAGTTGCTGACTTAGTAGGTGACGTGGAAATGCTTTTATAAGATCCACTATTAGTCATCTCAAATGTTACGGGTTGATTTGCTACAGTAGTTTCAGTTAATAATGAAATGTTATTTATTGTCGAATAAGCAGTGTTTGTCGGGGGATTATACTTGCCTTGTGTTGTCGTCTGATATTCTGTCTCGATGCTTGGTGTTTCATAAGATGCACTTGCTTCAGTATGAGAAGTTGATAGGAAGTCCAGATTGGTAGAAAGTGCAAGAAGACTTTCAGTTGTAGACAGATAAGTAGGTTCTGTAGTTGAATATTGATCGGCTGTCGTAATTTCAGCCAGTTCGGTCGTTACAATTGCATATAAATCTGTTCCAGGTGTAAGTGCGTCTTCAACTGTGGATTGATGAACTTCATTTGATGTGGTTAAAGCAAAATTTAAAGTGAATGAAGGAGCGTAGATGCTTGAATGCGCTGCAGAATCAGTGGTGATCAGGGTTACATATGGTGGTGTCGTTGTTAAATACTCATCATTCGTTAATGGAAAGAATGGTGATGTAGAATGAAAAGGTATAGTTGTGGACACTGAAATCGTATCATCCGGGAAAATGTCTTCAGTAGTTGTCGATGGTGAGACTAACCTACTGATGGCTGCATCCATCAATAAAGTAGTGGCATCTTTTGTTGCTGTAAGATCAGTTGATGTGCCGACAGTACTTGTAACAACTGATGCAGAATGAAAAGAAGAAATTGTCATTTCAGGAGACTCAGTCGGTGCAAAGGTGCTTTGCTCTAAACATAAATAGTTAAAATTCACATGGAAGTAAGACTATAAAAAAATATGAAAAATTACCTGAAGTCTCAGTATCAGATGACAATTTCTCAGTTGCCTTTGATACTGTTTCTGAAAATACTCCTGTCGAAGAAGTTTTGACAGTGCTAGATAAACTGTTTCTGTCAGTTACATCTGGAATGTTGTCATCTAAAGGGTAAGTGGTGCTTGTCATAAATGTTTCGATGGATGTATTTGCTTGTTCAGCTGAACTGACAGCGCTGGTTGAAAGTAACTCTGTCGTCTTATACGTGTCAGATTTTGTTGTCGAGCTTAACAAGGTTTTTGTTGTTGTTTTTGAAGCATCTGAATTTGTAGAAGATTTGGTTTCATTCTGAGTAGTAGTACCTTCTGTTGCAGAAGATGTAGATCGTGCAATTGTGGTAGTGTTCGGCTCAACAGGTTGCAAGGTGGTGCTGTCAACAGGTTGCAAGGTGGTACTGTCAACAGGTTGCAAGGTGGTGCTGTCAACAGGTGGTGTAGTAGCAGTGTATTTTCCGAATGGAGTTGAAAATGTATTTGTAAATTGGTCATCAATTGAAATGGTAGTTTCAGTAGTTTGTGCTGACTCGCTTTTTGTTTCCGACGTACTAGATTCAAATGATGTTCTGCTTGAAGATAGTTGTTCAGATGTACCAGCACTTAGTTGTTCACTTGGCGTGATGTCAACGTCCATTGATGTAGCTTCAGTTGACAGTTCAAGTACAAGTTCGTTTGTGGTGCTTGCAATCAGTGGTTGTGCTGTTGATTTCGCGGTACCCGCTGATGATGTAAATGCAGCGGAGACTTGCGGTATTGACGTAACTTTCGACAGAAAGTCACTTGTGGCTGTGACGCTTGTGTCTGTATTTGTAGAAATTCTGCTAGATGTTTTGACCGAATTTGTAGACGGTTCTGGTGTTATTTCGATGTTTTCTGTTGGTTTTGATGACAGAGATGAACGTACCGTCTGTGTCTCTGTCACCAGATAAGTTGTATTTCCGATATGAGGGGATGTTATGAATTCAGTTGTTGAAGAATTCAAAGTTACACCAGTGCTTTTAGCGGGCTGATGTGTAGAGGATGTAGATTGTTCATCAGATTTTGTACTTGCTGCTGCAATACTTTTCGTTGACTGTCTGGTTGAACTGTTTACAATCGTTGAGGTAGTTGTTAACAAGGTCCACTGTACACGCTCTGTTGCAGCAGCTGGTTTGATTGGCGTAATGTTGCCTGAAGACGTTATACTTGTTGATGCAGTTGATTGCATGTTACTAAAAGACATGTCATAAGTTGAATAGTCTGATGTTTGTGATTCCATTAATTTAGTTGTAACGTCAGTTGATGCGCTCGTCACCAGGGAAATACTTTCGGAATTTGCTATTGATTCAGCTAGCGAACTACTGCTAGAAGGTGAGGAAATATCGGTACTTATACTTGTGTCGACAAATTCACACACTGACCCAAAAACTCCAACGGGACAGTTACAAATGTATTCATTTTCGGAAACAATGCAAGTTCCATTCCGTAAACATGGATTTGATGCACATGGATTAATCATAGTTTGTGCTGGAGTGGAATTGAATGAGCTATCTGTTTTTAGAGATTGTGATGTAGTTATGGGTATACCAGTTGAAGGTGAATCTTTAACTGCTGATGAGCGTTCAAATGGAGATGTTAAAGAAAATTTTGAACTTGAAGTACCCGAAGAAATGGTTTCGACAAAATCTGGCGATATTGAATTTGACGTTGAAATTGCAGGAATGGAATGAGAAACAGATGTTGAAATTAAGCTATCCGTAGTTGTTTTTTGCAATGATGATGATGATGAAGTCGAGCTGTCTTCCATTGTTGCAAGCAAGGTTGTTGTAGCAGGAGATGAAGTCGAATTGAATGATGTTTCTCTCACCGAAGTGGAATCAGATATAGTCATTGAAGTTGACATTGGTGTGTCTGTACTCAAAATTGAACTGGATAGTGAGGCTGGTGGAGGAGATGAAGCAGTTGCACTTTGTGGTATCATGTTGGTTGTAGCCAAAGTTGCAGATGAATCTGAACTTAGTGCCGTTGATGGCAATGGTGTAGAATCAGATGCAGTCATTGAAGGCAATATTGATGAGTCACTTGAAATTGATGGGATAAATGATGTAGGTTCATTGGATGTTATCAAATTGGTAGTAACTGGCCCTGAAGACGAACTACTTGAAATTGTTGAAGGTGAAACAGAGGTATCTTCGACGGAAGTGAACTCTGTTGTTAAAGACTCTGTCGTTGTGATTGGAGTTGAAGTTGAACTAGATTTTGGTGCGAAGAAAGTTGTTGATGTATCAAATGGCGTAACTGTTGTAACAGGAATTGAATTTGTACTTGAAGTGGATTCAGTTATTAAATTGGGCGACGCGGTTGTTACAGGAGTTGATCTTGTGGTTGATGAAGTTGATGAGTCAAAGCTTGAACCAGTGAAAGTGGATGTAGCAGCGTTTGGCAAAGTGGTTGAAAGGTCAGATGAAGAGTATATCTCTCCCATTGTTGAAGGAACATCAGTTGAAATTGTAGTTGAAACTGAACTGGATACAGGTGATGATGCTACCGTATGTAGGGGTGAAGATACACTGCCTGTTGTTGTCACTGACGAGTTAGTTGCATTTGTTGTTGGGAATGATGATGACAATGGAGTTGGTGCTGTACTGGATGTTGGTAATGTTATTAATGGTGATGTCAATTCAGTCATACTCAATGTATTTGTTGGCAGTAATGATGTTTGCTGCGGAATTAAAGTTGTGATGGATGTAGTTAATGTTGTTGATGTTGACATAATTTCAGTTGTATTTGAGGTAACTGTTGGCGATAATGAAGATGTCAATGGAATATAAGTTGTGTTGGATGTAGCTGATGTAGTTGATGTTGATACAGTTTCAGCTCTTGTTGTCGGGAATGATGTTGAGAGCTGAGCTGAAGTTGAGCTTGATGCAGCTGACGTTGTAACTGGTATCGACGTTGAGCTAGCTGTACTTGTTGTAGGCATTGTTACCGAGATTGGAGTTGTTTTTGTACTTGAAACACTATGAGTTGTGGACGACGAGGTTGATTCACTTGTACTGGCTCCTGTAGTTGTTAGTAAAGTTGTAGAAGCTTGAGATGAAGTTGCGCTTGATGAAATTGGCATTGATGACGATGATGTAGTTGTACTGGATGCTGCAGTTGATGATCCCCCCCAACCTATTACAGGCGGTTTTTGTTGTACAGATTCTGTTGTTTGGACTGGTATTGGAGTTGTGCTTTGTGTAGAAGAAAATACACTGGGCGTCGTTGATGCATCTTTAGACGTTGTTAATTGAGCTGAAGTTGAAGTGTCCACAGTACTTTCAACCGGAAATAGTGTTTGACCCAGTGAAGTTCTTGCAGACATAGTTGTTGTGACTGGATTTGATGTTGTGCTTAACGATATTCTTGTTGTTAATGGTGCCATTGTACTGGACGTAGTACCAGTGACTGAAGTTGTTATAAGAGGAACGGAAGTAGATATATCTGCAGTTGTTGTAACTGAAGCTGAAGATGAGCTGAATTCAGGTGACGTAAGAGTTGTCGTAGAGGCTGTTGTTAAGGTCGTGCTTGAAGTTGTTGAAGTAGAAGAAGAAGGTGTTGTAGATTCATGTGTACTGAATGCACTAGTTGCGACTAATGTTGTGCTAACTGAAGTCGTTGCATCTGGAGTTGAGGTTGTGGTTGATGTGGTTGATGTTATAGCTGCTGATGTTGATTTCAGTGTACTGGAAATGGTTGTAGATTCAAAAGTAGTTGCGATTGGAGTAGTTGCTACCATTGTTGAGGTTGTGGTTGCTGTTGTTGGTATTGGAGATGATGTTGTTGATTCCACGGTACTTGACGTGATAGTTGTGGGAAGTTGAGTTGTTGCTTGTGGTGTTGTCGTTGTATGTAAAGATGTTGATCCCGCAGTGCTGGATGTGGTAGTGGTCGGTAATGTTGTTGTCAGCTGAGTTGTTGTATCTTGTGTTGTAGTAGATGTTGATAAAGTGGGTGTTGAAGACGATGTTGATTCCATTGTGCTGTGTTCATCGGTTGTTTGCAAAGTGGTTGTAATTGGAGTTGTTACGACTATAGTTGAAGTTGTGATTGACGTAGTTGGTGTTGATGATAATGAAATTGTTTCCATTGTTGTTGGCTCTGCTGTTGTTATTAGAGTTGTTGTGACTGGTGTTGTTGATGAGGTTGATATAGCAGGCGTTGAAGATGATGTTGTTAATTCCATTGTGCTGGATGCAGTTGTTATTGGTTCTGTTGTTGATTTTATTGAAGTTGCTGCGACTGGAGTTGTTGCGACTTGTTGCGGTGTTGTTGTTAACATTGTTGTCGTTGTCGGCACTGATGTAGATACCAGCGAACTAGATGAAGCAGTGATTTGTAATGTTGTTGAAAGTGGGATCGTTGCTTCTGGAGTTGATGTTGTACCTAATGTTGTTGGCATTGTGGTTGTTGTTATTAATAGTGTTGTGGGAACTGGAATTGAAGTAAAGCTGTCTGCCGTTGTTGTAACTGGTACTGATGACGAGCTTGATGTATGTATAGTAGCAACTGTTGTTGTTTGTGGGGCTGTAGTTGTGACAGGTGCTGTCGATGTAGATGCAGATGTACTCGAAGTACTAGTTGTTTTTAAAGTTGTTGTCGGCAAAGCTAGAGTTGTGCCGTCTTCGGTTGTCGTAAGTAGAGTTGATGATGTAGGTGTAACGGTAGAAGGCACCGTCGAGGTAATTGTAGTTGAAGTTGTGCTGGAGGGAGCTGAACTAGATGAAGTTGATGTCACTGGGTTTGAACTGGATGTAATTGTACTAGATGTAGTTGCCTCTGATGTTGTAGACGTTTCTGTTGTTGTGGAAGATGTTGTAGTTGATGGCTTTGTTGTCGTAGAAGTAGATGTTGTAGTTGATGGTTTTGTTGTCGTAGATGTAGATGTTGTAGTTGATGGCTTTGTTGTCGTAGATGTAGATGTTGATGGTCCAGTCGTTGATGTTGTCGTCGGTTCAGCAGTTGTGGTCACCAAGTATTGGCAGATGTCTCCGTAAAACATGCTAGTACATGTACAAGTCCAGTTCTGTCCTGCTGGCACACACGTGCCGCCATTCAAACATGGAGCTGACGCGCAAGGACAACGATAGAAGCATTGCTCTTGAACTCCTGGCGAGGTGTAACACCAAGGACCAGTTGGAGAATTCAGAAAAGCATCGCGACAATAGGTCCGAGGTAAATATGAAGTGGCAGCACTCGAATTTGACCAGGGCAAACATGCTGCTCCACTCATAGCCTTGTTATGCGATTTATAATAAGTCGGTGATGTTAAGTTGTTAAGGCATAGGCCTAAAAATTAATTCAGTTAAAATATTGAAGAAATTTAGGGAGAGCAGGTTTCACTTACTTGCATCAATACCAGGAGTATAACCGATTCGAAATTCACAAATAACATGATGGAGGCCAGTCGCATTATCACTCAACCATTTGCTACTAAGGGTTGCATCAGCATACGCATAATTGTTAGGCTGATTTGTTGATGTTCCATTATACCAGGTTGGTGTAAAAGTGAGTATCTGTTGACTTGAAGCAGATGAACCTTCTAAAATTTGCCACTGTTTGTATTCCATTTGTTGAGTGGTTCCTAGCCAAACATTATTTGGAACTAAGTTCATCGTTGAGTTTAGTATACCGCTAAAACACAATGGTCCGATTTAGAAACCAAAAGTTGCTGAATCGAAAAGGTTAGCAAGATCACTATTGTTATTGCAGCCCCCTCTACAGTTTGCAAATCCGGTCTGCCTGATCTAGACTGATGATGATGATGTATAAACGGGATTTCAACATAAAAGAAGTCTTACGCATATCTCATCAGGTCCCAATAATCGTTTACTCCATTGGCAACCATCGTTGGCAGATTGCCACCCAAGGCATAGCACGTTTTCATAGCCGTTAGAAAATCGGTAGGCGATGCCTCTGGTAGATATCGATAACATAGATTTGTATTGGTGCCATAAGTGTTTCTTTGCCAGTCTAAACTGTATGAGTCGTTCGTAACTGGGCAAGCTGCAACACACACAGTAAATTTGATTTTATGCACATTTTTTCGAGTTTCAGCTAAACTATATACTCACACACTCCCCACGTTACAGCTGGATAATACATGCAAACGGTACTGTAGTTAGCATTGCAATCGTCGTTAATCATCAGCCGAGTTAGAAACTCTGAAAAGCAAAAAACGTATTGTAATTTGAATCCTGTATGATGGTACTGCAGTTACGTGCTGCTGCACAGCTTCCATTGGCTTTGGGATAACCAAAGAGGAAATTCCACAGAACAAAATTAGATCCTGAATAGTCTATGTTGGTCCAATAACTAGGGGCGTAAGTTTTCACTAATCCAATCCAAGGATCACCCGCGAAATTTTGAGTCCTTTGAAAAAAATACAAATAAAAGGTACTGTTTCTTTGATTTCTTGACAGCAACTTACGTCATAAACAGAAAAAAACCAACAAACTGCAATAAATTATGGAAAATCGGTAATGAAGCATTGTTATTGTTACAAGTTTGAACAGCGTCGTAAAAGTTGCTCTTTTTCGAAGCATCCAAAACGCACAATCCATAACTCATTGTATATGGGGCTTTACATTCTAAAAGAATATTTTAGACATACAGTATACTACAGTTAGTAATTTTCTGACTATCCGTGCTCACTTTCATGCAACTGTAAAACTGCAAAAGCAGCCTTGCTATATGCCTGGCCTGTCATGCCACATATCTTGCATGCCTTATATTACACGCCTAACATGTCATGCCTTACATGCCATGCCTTGCTTACCTTGCCTTAAATGTTTTGAATGATTAATAGCCTAACTTCGAGTAGAGTATGCAACTATAGATATATTAATGCGATGCAAATTTTATGCCTTTGACATCACACATTAATAAGCCGTACGGCATTTACGTTAAAAAATTTGTTTTATGGTTTCAAAATCCAGGCCTTATAGCTGCGCGCTTGGCAACTAAATTAATCTGTTTTTGTTTTGCTGCTTACCAACAGTCATTGTCACTACGAGCGCATGGGACCACGAATGGAAATTTTTCAAACTGATAGTTTGATATTATGAGCACTTTAATACCAATATTGTAACAGTGTACTCGAGAGACTGTGCAGCTAATGACTACAAAAGTAAGGCAATTGGTGAGTGGCTTAGAGGTTGGAACGATAGGTCGGAGAATCAGTCCGAGTGCCGGATAATTGTGATAATTATAGTTGACCAGGTCATACAGTTCACATTGGTTCTTGTATCAAGGGGCTTGTGAAATTGAACTGACTGTAATGACATTGGTCCGTCACAAAAAAAGGCTTCGGTTAAGCTCTATCGCGTTAAAATTGTTAACTGACCTTCCTAACCTTACCAAATTACTTTACGATTTGCAAAAGTACTTCAGAAGTTGCAAAAATACTTACGAATTTGGCAAATTATGAATACGTTTGATGTTGTACACGTGGTTTTCGCCCATCCGTAAGCCGGACTAGAACCGTAGCTCAAACTTTGATAGCTAGCTATGCATTGAGGCATGGGATCCAGTATAGACGGCGCTGTTTTAAAGAAAGTAGACTGAAATATACTTCCATCAACATAAGTGTAGATGCTGAGAAGCGTAGCATTTCCGCCTATCCAGGTTCGGTCGCTGCCAAGCGAAAGATTTGCCCTGAAATCGTGATACGTAATTTTAACGCACTTCATTCAGTAGCAACAAAATTAGTCACCTGTAAAGGTTGAAAGCTGAGAAATCCGATGCGGTTGGAAAAGTCGGCAGATTTGCTCCGAAGCTGTTCGCGCATGTCGTCTGCGCTAAACTCCATGAACTGAGCGTCTGGTAATAAGGCATGTAGCACATGTTACCAGCTTGCACCCATTCATGCGGGCACATCTGATAGCCAGTGAGTGAAATTTCTGCAAAATGCGATAAAAAAACAAAATTTCATGCTTCCAATCGCTGTCAAGCTGTCACTCTGATGATTTATACCGTAGATTTCGCACAAATATGAAAAGTTCGCCGAGCACGATACAGGCTGCCATACAGTACCATTGATCACTACGCACTGAAAAGCCGTGCTGGCGCTGTAGTTCATCGAAACACCCATGGCTGTCATATTGACGGCGCTGAGCGATTTCTGCCATCCGTTCAAATAGTTGATCCATCGCCAGTCCGTCGATGCGTTCGGAGTTCCTGGTCCGACGAGCCTGTACAAGCCGATCCACGCTCCGCCATAATCCGTGTAGTTGGTGTTGTTGAAAACCCACGGCATCAGCGCCGACCAAGTTGCAGCGTCGTAGATGTGCGCAAGTCGAGCGAGTATTTGATTATTGAGACTCGATCGCGAAGTTGCGCAATTCGTCTGCGATGTTGACCACGATTGCGATTTATTTGCGATCGGCTCGTACAAAAAGAAACAGCTTTGAGTATTGTTCAGCCAAATTCCGTTGTAATCGTTGGCGCAAGTTGATACGTTCAAAGCTGATTCAACTAAAATAAGTAGTCACGACTTCACTCGATTTACTTCTCAGCGCTTGATGATTTAGTTAGCATAGTTGCAGCCATCGCAACTTCGCTTGATAACAAACAGCCTCGATTTCACTACTTTATTGCGCCTAAATTATCATGACTTCTGACTTCGACAGATGTCATCCAGCTAACTTCATGCAAAAGTGTCACTTGACTGGTCTTGATTCAGTTCTGTACTTAACTTAACTTAACTTAACTTATAGCCACGACTTCTTTGATTTGCTTCACTAATACAACGCCAAAATGGTAGACGTCGCCCAGTCATTGACTTACCAGCAGTTTGTAAATACCAAGCCACACACAGCCGTACGATAACGTGCTTGTAGAACATTCCCACAGTAAGTCGAACAGGAAGCGAATTGGGTCTATAGTTTAAGTTGTTAGAGGAAATAATTTTACAGCGATCAAACCAGTCTACAGATTGTTACTGCCATAACTAAACTCCCAGAGCTGTGAAACGAAAACTTTCCGAGCAAAATTACAAATGTTAATCATTATAACAATAGGCGATTTAATTAACATAAAAGCAGCGCAAGGACAAGGACATTGTTTCGATATTTCTCGTAGTAATATCACCCTAGACATTTGAACATGGTGTTACCATCTATCACTGAAATAATTTTGTAACGACGTTACAAATCGCTGAATCGTTAATCAAGGGCGAAACGATTCAGGTGGATTAAAATTTTAAATTACCAAGAGTTTATTATTCGATTTCTTTAACGAAGTAGCTACTCTCGGGAGTACTTTCGTTTGTGGCTTTATTAAGTCGTGAGACGAGCACATTTGTCATATGATTTCTCTTTCAACTTTGCTTATTTCCTTAGTGATGATTTGTTTAATTATAAAATTAAATTTCGTGCCAAACGCTTTTAGAAACGAAAAAAGCAAATTTCGTGTCGTCTCTTGCTTAGATTGTAGCCAAATCTTGCAACTGCGCTTTTACTATCGCTAACAGGCGAGGAATAAATAAATTTTACAGAAACACAACTATTGACTAAAATTTGAACAACCTTTTGGCAACGGCTCCACATTTCAGCAAATAATTCATCATATCCTTGTCGAAGGACTTCGTGCCGCAAATTAAAACAGAATAATTGTTGGAGGAAATCTTTTTAAATTCTTGAGCGACGATTTCTTGATCAATTTTCTGAAATTTCGCTTCATCTTGATACTTAAAATGAGCGTTCTCTTTCGTGTCCTAAAAAAAGACGTCGAAAAACAAAAAATGTCACTGGACATTAAACCACCGACTGATCGCGTGCTACTTTATTGAGAAAATAGCACACGTTGAAGTTCCAGAATCTCTTCCATTCTTCGATTCTATTTTGCAATAGAACGTCGTCGTACCGATGACATGCGTACAGTAACCGAATGCGAGTCATGTCAGTTTCGTCGGCGAGGACTTTTTGGATTACTTGCACCATTGGAGCCAGGCCGGTACCAGCAGCCAGCATTAATATGTCAGAATACTGATAAAAAAAAACAAGAAAAGTGGTCAGCTATAACAGCTTATCAGGACCATAATTGAATGGAAACTCGAATCATATACCATTGAATTCTTCTTCAGGAGACGAATTCAATGGTACGGGACGTGACTACCCAACACATGCAACAAACTGAGAATAGCAATGCTGATATAGCAAAAAGCTTACTTCATTTGTTTTGTACAAAAACTGTCCGAAAGGACCTCGAAGATCCACAGACATGCCAGGTGTCAGTGTTTTAACGAACTTGGACATTTTGCCAAACTCGTAAATCTGTAAAAAGTTAAGTTAATGCAAAAGATTATCTCACTCTAATCTCACTAGCCATAAACGAAAATTGGTATTTACTTTTATCATTATGTCAAACGAGCCAACTTGATCAATTGGGCTTACGGGCGTGTAAGGTCGAGTGAAAGCAGTATTAGCAGACGTAGTGCCTCTGAAAAACAAAATACCTGTCTGGCCAGCGACCTAAACCTAAACAAATGCACGCAAGACTACCTCATCATGAGATGTTTTCCAACCGGTAAACTGAGCACGGCTCCCTTCTTCAACTCAAACCGATAAACGTTTGTGTCCTTCGAAATTGGTGTCACTGATGTTATTTTGAATGGCCTGTACTCGTTCGGCTCCAAACTGTCGGTCAACTGTGGCACGAGATTCTCCTTGCCATCGTCCCAAGAACTGTCGACCATGTCCGGTTTCAGTTTACGCAAGCAAGTCTTTGCCCATTTGTCCAAATCGTCCCTGTACATGTCGAACACGCATGGTTCGCAACTACAGCCGCAGCAGTCCTGCGGAAGTGGTTCCTCGGGCCGAGGCGGCACTAGCTGTTCGAGGGATTTATCCTGGGATAGAAGTTCGTCGACAACTTTGTGAATTTGCTCGGGAAGCATTGTCATCCTGCAAAAATTGATTACATTAGAACGGTGAAAAGTAAACGCGTTTTTCAAGCGCAAAATTAGTCGTTTGTTCAAACTTTCAAGCAAAAAGGTGTAAGTTGCTTGTTAGAAGCATTTTCACGCTGAGAAGCTCCTAGATTGAAAAATAGCGAGCAAAAGCGTTGTATAAGCTCGAAATATGCAATTTTTGAAACATTTTAACAATGAGGTCAAAGCTGTTTCCCCACGGTTAGTCGCCAATTAGAAACAACGTAGTTACAGTACTTTGGTAAAATCAGCTGTTATCATGGATGTCCTCCACACAGCATGCTGGCCAAGTTACTGGAATCGGCTGCGATAGTACAACAAAATGTATCGAGCGCTGAGCAGTAGGCTCACATTTTAGCGCGTTTTTTGCTTTTGCTATTCCTTACTGAGCTTTTATTAAATTAAAAGAATTTACGCTGAATTTTATTTTTGAGTTGATAAATATTTTATGATAGTAAAGAAAATTAAAAATGCAATATGGCCATTACAAGAAACAACCAATTTTATTGGTCCAATCATGGATTAGATTAAAATTTGTTTCCTGCTCCGTTCATTATCCAACCGGGCAATTTTACCCAGTCAGGAATCCAAGATGCTGTTCCGTGCCACTTGGCAATATCCAACAAAAATTTCAATGATCTCATGGACGGAGGACGTCTGCCTGTAAAAAATCAAAAAAAGTACTTGAAGACTCGCAAAATAGGCCGACTGTTTTACCATCAATATCCGTAAACCCGTAAGTATCGCCGAGATCGCTAGTGATCAAAATTCGGCTAGTCTTTTGCATGATATTCGTGTCTAAAATTGATTGCAACTGTTAGCAAGTCAAGCATCGCTGTGTGGCTGTTAAATTTACCTGCAGCCAAATGAGCGACACATTTTCCAGAATATTCAATAGTTTCGCCTTCATCGAACATCTTCTTCATCGGATGCTTCGCCTATAAGTCAAGTCATTCATTTGTGCTCCAGAGTTGATTTTAAAAACAAATAATGGGTCGTACAGCGTCAGCATCTTTGAATATTGAAGTAACCACTTCAGTCCTTACAGCTCCCGGCCATAGGCTTACGAATGCGACGTTGTGACGTTTCAGTTCGATGCCACAGTCGACAGCCATACGATCGCACTACAATTTCAAATGCAAAGTTAATAAGTTGTCAAATCAAACCTGCAAAATGCCTTGCTTGTGATTTTCACAAGCTGTTGGCAAGCTAATTTTGAGTGAATGTAAAAAGTATTTTACTCCTTCTTTTCCGACTCCGTAAGCTACGTTGAACAAATATCTCAATCCGCCGGATGAAGATACGTTAACGATTAACCCGCTTTTTCTCGGCACCATTAATCGAGATGCGTAGACAGCGCAAATGTAGTGATTACGCAGTCCAACATTGTTGACTTCGTCCCAGATCAAAGGATCCATTTCCCAGAATTTCTTTCCTTCATTTCGCAGTATAGCCTGACGATACGAAAGTGAAAATCAGCGAGTAAAATCAGTAAGTCTGCAAGTTAAATCAGCAAGTCTGCAAGTTAAACCATAAAGTCACAAGTTAAATCACAGGCTTGCAAGTTAAATCAGAAAGTCTGCAAGTTAAATCACAAGCCTGCAAGCTAAATCAGGAAAAGGAAATCTGCCAGTTAAATCAGGAAATATGTAAGGTGTAGTGTGTTAAAAGTATTACATTAACTGCTGCGTAGGCGTTGTTCACTAAAATGTCCAGTTGGCCTTTGTTCTCCTTGTCAATTTGTTCGAACAAATTCTTGATATCGTCTGCATCGCCATGATCGCAATAGACAGCAATTCCTCGGCCTCCTCGCTCAGTTATCTGAAATAATTTTGCAGTTGGGTCGATCGAAAAACATGTCCTTGTCAAAATGCAAACTTCTTGCGCTGTTTTTTCCAAGGTCGGTAAATTGTCAGTGTCCAACGACGGCTTACTCGACGGCTTTCTTCCTAACAACAGCAACAGCAAGCTTGCAACATAAAGTGTTTTGCAAAACTAATTTTCGTACCAGTTACGTAAACTGTTGCGCCAGCTTCTCCCAATTGAAGGGCAATTCCTCTACCGATGCCTCGAGAGGCTCCAGTAACGAGTGCGATTTTTCCTTTCAACATTTCAGCGAAACTTGCTTGCAACTTGCAAGATCAGTGGCACTCCTGGATTCTAAGCAACAAACACGCCGTTTGCTAAGCGAATCAAGCACTGGACTTTTCAAAATAAACAGGTATATTATTTAGCGCGAAATTCAACGTCTGTTTTCATTATGTTCCTATTATAAAGTTGCTTAATTTCTTATAATTTCTTATATTTATTCATTCTAAAAAATGCTGAATATCGGCACAAATATAAATGTTAAAAAATAACCATAAGCGACAAACTGATAACATTAGTCCGATAAAGGAGCGAATCCGACTCGAGCAAATCTGCCAGGATCTTTCTTGCGAGCAGCAGGCGGCTGGTGGTTTGCACATTTAGGAGAAAAAATGCCTGATAAAGTGCTATAAGTGACAAAAAATGCCCAAAATGACATTATCGGCAAAAAACGCGCAAAAAATTGCTTTTGCGCAATTTTATTTTTTCTGCATAAAATTGATAATTTTTAAATCCAAAATATTCTTTACGGAAACGCTTCTCAAATTCTGAACGGATTAAATTATCTAAGGATGTTTTATCTTTAATCAAACAAATTTTGCTGAAATTGATACGGCAGATTTAGCGCTACCGGGCCCGTTTGCAAGAAAGGTCCCGACCAAAAAGACAATCAAATTGGCGTGGAATATGGAATTGAAAATCACTGGCTTAACGATATTATTTGCCATTGCAAGAGATATCTGAAACAAGATCCGTGTCGGCACAGGTGATAAAATTCAACCTTTCAGCTAATATCAAACCGAAATTACCAGAGGAAAAACAAATTTATAAATAACTGAGTCCAAAACTGCCAATCGATTACGATTTTGTCGCCCTCATTTTTGGTTCGACTGAATTAGAAATTGCCCGATTTTGCAACCGCCGGATTTGACCCAAGGTTCAAAGCCAGAACAGGCGAAGTGTTGTTACATTTGAACATCGACACGAAAGCTTTTCGAAAAGCCGGATTGATTTTAAGATAAATGAATAGATTTACAAAACCGCTACTCATATTCAACATGGAAACGAACGGCGCAACTTTTATAGTGGTTTCTAACGTGAACGATTTTGTAATCAGAGAATTAATAATTGTAACTATACCGGAACTCAAAATGTAATAAACGCCGATGATCAACATGGCCATAAATACATCGAAATCCATCTGCCGTCTCCATTCGCTCCTTTGATTTTCGCTTCCTTGGAAATTGGTAGTTTTGAAGCGCATCCACATCATCACCGCCGAAACCAAATAAACGATCGACGTTAAGCCGAACAAGATATTCGCCTTGGTCGACGAATAAAAAATATAAGACGAATCGTAGCTCGTGGTGATGGTGCACACGGAAAAATATTTCGATTCGTCGTAAGTCATGAACGCGAACGATACGCTGAAGATACTGTAACAGCTGCTGATCAAATTCACCAGCAACAAATATGTGGATGTGCTAGCGCTATTGTAAAATATCGGAAATTTAAGGCATACGAAACGATCAATCGCCAAATACAAAGCCATCGTTTGAACGTGAATCGACGAGAGGTGAAGCGGAAACTGTCTCAACATGCAAAACAATTGGGACGATGTTTCCGAATTGGACAACAGGTAATCAAAAAATTTGATTGCACCTGTAAAGAAATAGCTGAATGCGAAAAACATTTCCGCACAACAATAACTGATGATAATGAAATGGCTTTTGTTGTGCAAAATTTTTGTAACGATTATGGTCACTATCATGAGCAGGTTGGTTACGATCGAAATTGCTGAGAATACAGTCAAACAAAAATTATTGGGTGCTTGTTGAGCCAATGTCTGGAGAGAAAGTTTATCTAAAGAACTAAAATTAGTAATATTCATATTTCTTTGACGCTAGGTACAAGCATGTCCGATTTTGGCGCACACGTCGAAGAGTCAACTAATTTATCATTACTTTGAATTAATTTTTATTAAATGTTTATCAAACTTTAGAAGCCATAAATTTATATGAAAAAGATATAAAGCAATTAAAAATGTTTAGTTTTGTTAATTAAAGGATATTTCAGGCAGCAATTAGCCTCTCACAAGTACCTAAAGTTTCCAGATGTGACCATCTCTTACTGTAGCAGATAGAATATATATATGCAAAGCAAAGAAAAAGTCAATTATAAATAACTTTCTTTTCGCTTTTACCGTCTTTCACAAGGAAATTGGCAAAGATGACAGTCTGAATCTTGAGCTCTTTGATGGAAAGCTCAGAAAAACGGCAACTAGGAAAAGTAATTGTTGCCAATTGTGTACTTCAAAGAATAGCAAGATTCTCCTAAGAGACAAAGACTCAATTAAGAATGCTACTCTTCAAATAGTTAGAGAAGTTTCTGGAAAGAGGGCGAGGTAGGACTACAAACGGTTTAATGTTCAAGGGCATGTTAAATAATTCGATGAGTCTCCAAGCAAAAACACCTTTCTTTATTTGTAATGATGAATTGTTTGAGGTAAAAATACTTTAAAACTATCATTGAGTTGAAACTATACAGGGTGTCTCATAATGATCCACCCCCCCCCCCCTCTAATGGAAGTTCTAAAAAACTTGAAAAAAACGGAGATATACATTTTGTAGAGAATTCAATTCTGAGTTGAATGGTGTTTTTA
>JAQGBA010001179.1:0-17830 GCA_034698125.1 Prionchulus punctatus | reverse complement strand
CAGCACTGAACCACCCCCTCCTTTCACAGTGGACTGAATGCAGTTTGGATTGAATTCCTCGCCAGATCTGCGCCTAAAATATGTTCTCCCATCAGAACCAAGTCTGTTAAACTTGGATTCATCGGTAAAAAGGACTTTGGCCCAGTCAGCTGCCTCCCAATGCAGGTGTTCCTCCGCGAAGGCTAAACGCGCTTTACGATTTTTTTAGAGATGAGCGGCTTTCGCCGTGCAACGCGCCCCATTAGACCAAATTCGTTCATGCGCCTGCTGACTGTGCGTGCACTTATATTAAACCCCCTCTGTGCCGATCAGTTGTGAATGGACGGATCTGGCGTTCTCAAAGCGGTTTGCTTCCATCATGCGATGGATGCGCCGATCTGTTTGAAGTGTCGTTTTTCGTTTGTATGAAGCCTTTGGAGGTTTCCTGATGGTTCCGTGCTGCTCCATAGATTGCAGCGCCTGATGGCATGCTGTCCGAGACGGATTCACTCTTTTGGAGATCTGTCTTATGCTCAATCCCTCCCGATGCAAAACCTGGATCTGAGCTCTCTGGATAACGGTCACGTGTTTCTTCTTGCTCATGCTGACTTTAATTTTGAACTGAAATCTATAGTAGACAATTAGTTCAATCTTATATTAATAATAGAATTGGCAAAATGATTGTATCTTTGATCTGTAGTCATATATACTGAAAGTTCATAATAGTGTACCTAGCAATAATATGCACTTGTAAAGCATTATTACCTTATTATTATTACCAAGTCGCAAAAAAATTTGAAAATGATGGTACCATTGGATAGAGCGTTAAAAATGCTAAGTAAACCCACCAGGCGTTCACTAATAATGTTGTAAAGTTATGAAAAAAATTTTCGAGTTTTTTAGTTTTTTCGAGGGTGTCCTTAACAATTTGTCCACCACTGTATAAATGAAATGTCGATGATCTTCAACTTTTAGGACCTTCATTCGCACTGCTCCTGAAACATTATCCAGACATTGTTCCGAGGCTAGTTGCTGCTTGTAATGTCTTTGCGCGAATGGCTCCCGAACAGAAAGGCCAACTAATAACAGCCATGCAAGATTTGGGCTACATCGTGGCAATGTGCGGCGATGGCGCCAACGATTGCGGTGCTCTAAAAGTACATTTTCCATTCGCAGGTCAATTCATTTTTAAATGTTACATTTTTATCTTAATGCAGGCTGCGCATGCAGGAATCAGTCTTTCGGAAGCTGAAGCATCCATCGCCAGTCCTTTCACATCCAAAGTACCTAATATTAGTTGCGTGCCCACCGTAATCCGAGAAGGTCGAGCTGCCCTGGTGACCTCCTTCGGCGTGTTCAAATACATGGTCGCCTACAGTTTCACTCAATTCATATCCGTATCCGTATTATACCTTATAAATACGAATTTATCGAGCTACCAGTACTTGTACATCGACTTCTTCCTTACTACAACGTTCGCCTTGTTTTTTGGATATACGGAAGCCGCCGAGACCCTAGTGGCTCAACCACCTCCGACGAGAGTTTTAACAGTGGGATCTGTTTCTTCCATATTTTTGCAACTGTCGGTCGTATTAGGATTTCAACTCTTCGCGTTCGAGTTCGTCCAATTGCAGCCATGGTAAGGTCAGCCTCTCTAGCAACTATAGTCCTCAAGACGCGATAGTTATAGTCATTCGCAAGCCGCTACAGTTACAGGGAAACGATTTTTTTATCGCGCAAGCGAGACATCGAACGTATCTTAAGACGCGCTGGCGCGCGGTTAAGTGCAGTATTCTTACAGAACCAGCACGCAGGTTCATTTCAGGTTCATCCCGTTCGTTAACCCGCACGATATCGATAACTATGCAGCATTTCAAACGACTACAGTATTTTGCACCTCCTTATTTCAATACATCAGTCTGGCTGTCATCTATTCGAAAAGTCAGCCGTATCGAAAGGCCATCTTCACCAACCGATATTTCACGATATCCTTGCTGGTTTTGCTCGTTGTGTGCCTGTGGGTGACCGTTTATCCGCCCGGCTTCTTGATTACCTTCTTAGCCTTGAGGATGCCACCTTACATTAAATACCGGATTTTCATCGTGATCCTTGGATTCTTGGATTTCACATTCGCATTTATGCTGGAAAAATATATCATCGATTATCTCCTATTCGAAGTACGCAAGTTCCAAAATGAGGGACCATCTCATTGAAAACTTTTTCTTTGATAGGTCGCCGAACGACGGGGGTGGTTTCAAAGATCTAAACCCCCGAAATATGTATCGCTGTTGAACGAAATCTGGCGAGATCCTCAGTGGCTATCAACGGCAATGAGCACTTCGAGCAAAGAAATAGCTGTTGAAATGAACGGATCTGTTCATAAATTCGATACGGCCCCTACCATGAACGGAGCAGTCGGCAAACATGAGACGACCCCTTATATGAACATTGATAAAAATAAACACGAGTCACCTTATCTTAGAAGAATAGATATAAAATTGTAAACTTTTATAAAATATATTTTTGTGTATTAAAATTAATTAAAAATGTAAAAAAGAAGAAATAAAGTCAAAAAAATCGGCGGACGCAGGTTCGTCGAGCTTTAGACACGGCTCGTTTCGATGCGCGGCGAGCAAATTTCGCGAAGTTTTCCGCAAGTGTCGCGAAATTGCCCGAAAATCGTTCGGCCGGCGCGCGAAATCGATCGAAACTCGTTGTTGTAAGTTTAAAATGCTTTTCTGGCGCAAATTTTGGTTTTTTTAACAACTTTACGAGCGAATTTTGCTTTTTTAAAACAAATTACGTTTTTTTTTTAAGAACTTTTCGAGCGATGGACGACTCGTTCGCCGATCGGCCTCGCGACGTAGACGTCGTCGAATTCGTTCGACGACGAGCGTTGGAAATCAGCCAGTTGATGGACGTCGTCGACAACAGGGATTTGCCCCGAGGAGAAGTGGCCCAAGGGCCTCGGACGTTCATCCAACGGCAGCCGCGGTGCATGCGCCGCCGCGCCATGAGCTACAACTGTAAGCGGTTGCCGCGGCAACGACGAAAAATAGCCAGTGACGTCATCGGCGAACACAAGCACAAAAAGAAGCCGCCGAGTCGTTTTTACCGGCGCAAACCGGCCAACTTGTTGAAAGCGTACGAAAATAGAAAACTAAAAAAGCGCTGGCTCGAAACTCACATTTGGCACGCGAAACGGTTTCACATGGTGGACCATTTTTCCTGGCGAGCCCCGCGACGAAGTTGCCTTCGGGGTTTCCGGGCGACTTACAGGGATTTAGCCGGCCATTGCGCGATACAGGATATATCCTTCTACAGTTGCTCGGAGCTAGCGGGCCCCGAGGATAATCTCCTCGACGGCTTATGCAAATTATGCCCGGCCGCCGTAGGACTCTCCTTCAAATCCAAGATGTATTTGGACGGCCGAGCCGAGGGTACCACGGTACTGTACGAACCCGGACGGTACCCGTACGGGTGCTTGGGACGGGTGAAGTTCATTTGGAAACCGAAAACGAGCGAAGGCCGACGATTTTTGTGGATTTTCGCGCACCCGTCGCTGAAAGTTCAACTATCCGAGTGTTTCGAGCAAGTTTTCCGCCTAGCCAAGGCCACTAACGAGCAAGAAGAGGAAACGTACGAAAACGGCGCCTTAGAAGTAAAATTTCGAATTATAAACTTATTGCGGTATCGACTGATCGGTCCGAAATCGACGTCGATTTTAAAAGACGTTTTCGTTCGACCGAATTTCTCATCAATCGATATCGACAGCTGCTCTGATCAATCGATAACTTTGGACGCTTGCTCTGATCAATCGATAACTTTGGACGCTTGCTCTGATCAATCGATAATCTGGGACGCTTGGACGACGACTTATAGCAATTTGGAACCCGGACGGATAGCGCCCGGGCAAATAATCTCGCTGGTCGTCGAAGATCCGAGGCTCAATTTGGATTACAAAAAGAATATCCCGCCGAATCCGAATCCGGCGATCAATCGTCACGCGTCGATCGATCGAAATTTAGCCGAGTCGCCGATTTGGATATCCGAGATACGAGATCGCGTACGGATTAACAAAATCTCCGACGGGGATTTGAATAAAAAACGTTCGGAATTCGGATTAATCGGCAAGAAGTTGGACAGCACGGTGTTTCGAGCGAATTTGATTCCGATTTTGCTGTGCCAGCAACCGGCGGCTGGCATCGGCTGTGGCTGGGATATAATCGTCCCAGCAGGCTGGGGCATGCCATTTTGGTTGGCGTTCCAATATCGCACGGCTCGCGCCTTCGGCCTGCAGGCCGACGAGCAATTATCCTTCGAATCCGGTCATTTGAAATTTCCGGATTTATATCCGGATTCGGCATGCGGCCGCGTCGCGGCGGAAATCGCGTGGAAATCGTTGCGAGACCAATTCCTGCTGCGACCGTTCAATCGACGCGTAAGATATGCAAATTTGAAAATCAAATATCCGTTTTGCTGTCCGTGGCTGGAGCTGGTCCAAGGATGGCGCGCAGACGGATCGGCGGCTGGCGGGGACGATTTTTTTGTTTTGCGAGATCGTAACGCGCTCGTTTCGTTAAACAAAGCCGTGCAGCATCGAACTATAGTCGACGAGTCGTTTTGGCGTGAACTAGGGAATGCTTTGGTCGCTGTGAAAATCACATCGTTGCATAAAGGCACGCCACATCCGTTCGCAATGATATGCCTGCCCACGGCCGACGACCTGCTGACCGTAAAAAATCTTTCGCTAGCGGAACAGCAAGTTGATGCTGTACCCGATGCTGACTTAGATTCGAAAATTGCCCGGAAAGCCGCTAGGCCGGTCGACTTTGGCGACGATTTCTTGAGTTTCGACGCCGATTTTGGAAACGAAGTGAATTTCGACCATTTATTCGCGGATAAGCTCGAAGAAAAACAAAAAAATCGCAAGATCAAAGAGAAATCGAGAAAAAAACGCCGTCGACACAACGTGCCGAATCCTCGACTGCCCGCGATGACCGACGGTCATCGGGAATGGTCCATGAAGAACGTGGTCGATAGTTGCAGCCGACCGATAGCCGGCTTCGTCGCCGTCGGCGATTACTCGTTTTACGTTGGCAAAAGCGTTGGATTGGGATTTTGTAGCGCGTTAGCCTTGAAAAAATATTTAACTATCGACCGATTGAAAATCGATAATCGATCGATTAACATCGTTCTATTTCGTAATACAAAGTCCAAATTGTATCGAGCTTGTTCCCTGCAGATTATCGTTTGAATGAATTCAGTAAAAATTCGAGATAGTTACGTTTTTTGCTCGGAAGTTAACTACAGAAGCGAATTTCGCGTTAATACTCGTTGCGCTTGCTGACCCAAAAATCACTATATAGGTTTTGAGTTTCGTTTCTTAAATATGCTCGGAAGTTCACTTCAAAAACAAATTTCGCGTTATATTTCGTTCGAAATGGAGCAATTCTGCGTACGACTCAACTTTGATTGTTTCCTAAATTTGCTCGAAACTTCTCTGTTTAAACAAATTTCGCGTCGGTAAATCATCTATGAAGATATAAATTTTATTCGTTTTTTCTTTTTACCAAAAACTTTTTCAACATATTCGCGAAAAATTTCTTTTTTTTAAACCAAAACGAGAAAGAAAACAAAAAAAAGAAAAAAACATTCGAACACAACAACATAATATATTCATTATTTTTTTATATTATCACACGCCCGACCAACGTCCACTCGCTCTTTCTCTCTCGATCGCTCGCTCGCCGACGACAATTTCATTTCAAATCGCGCGCTCACTTGTACAGAAAAAAAAGCAAAAAACTCGACTGGACGACCGACGAAAACAGACAAAAAAGCAAAAATTAATTCGAAAAAACACGCGCAAATACGACGAACGAAGCGAAAAGAAACAAAGAAAAAAACAGAAAATACGACGACGAGAAAATTTTTCACATTTTAGTATTCACATTTTTAGTCGTTTTAACGCTCATTTTCCTTAAATATATTACAACGAAATACGACGAACGACTCAAAAAAAAGAAAAACACGACGAAAAAGACGAAGAAAAAAAACACGAACGAACGAAAAAATGCGTGAAATTAATTATTCTAGACGAAATTTACGTGCCGGCCAACGCTCGAATCATTCACTGGTTGTTGTAATTCGACGACGACGCCGACGGCGTTTGCTGTTTTTGTTGCATGCGTTCGACTTCGTCCAACGTGATCGGTTTGCCGTTCGTGCCGCCGCCGCCGACGGGCATCGGCGGAAAGACGACGGTCGACGACGCGAAATTGCCGACGCTGAACAAACTTCGCAAATTCGTCTCGTTCTGTTGTTGTTGTTGTTGACTAGCGTTCACGTTGGCCGCGTTCGACGACGCTGAAAAACAAAAAAAGCTCACCGGCTACATCGAGTTTCGGTCGCTGAACGTCAACTATAATTCCTTATGAAATCTAGTTCGCCGCACGTACGATAATTTTGCGGTCGAAATTGGTTAATGAGCTGCTGCTGCTGCTGTTGTTGT
The DNA here is from genome assembly GCA_034698125.1 of Prionchulus punctatus. Classification (NCBI taxonomy): domain Eukaryota; kingdom Metazoa; phylum Nematoda; class Enoplea; order Mononchida; family Mononchidae; genus Prionchulus; species Prionchulus punctatus. Next base: position 11,337 of record JAQGBA010001179.1, on the reverse strand, counting down.
TGGTGATGATGCTGCTGCGACGTCATTTGCTGTTGCTGCTGGGCGGCGGCAGCCATCATCGCCCGTTGTCTCATCATGTCGACGCCGGCGGGCATAGCCGGCGGCACCGCCGCTCGAATTTGCTGTTGCTGCTGCTGCTGTTGCAATAACGTCATAGCCAAAATTTGCTGATATTCTACAAAAACAAAAAATCCCCGATAAATCGAATGACCAGTGAGAAATATCCTTTTCCACGCGTTACCTTCGTTGCTCATCGGTTTATTGTTGACCATGCGCGGCGCTTGCATCAAACCGGCACCGCCCAACTGTTGCAACATTTGCAATTGTTGCAAGCGCAGCAATTGCATTTGCTGCGCAGCCTGCTGCTGCTGATGCATGAACCGTATGACGTCCTGCGGATGCGCGGCTGCGGCTGCGGCGGCGTTCGTCGGCTGTCCGGCGGCGACGGCCCCCGTGTTGCCTATCATTGACGGTGGCGGCTGTCCGAACGCCGATGGTGGCGGCTGTTGCTGCTGTTTGCCGACGATGGGCCTCGGCGACAAGTCGACGGCCGAATTGCCCGGTAAGTTGCCGGCCTGAGCGTTTTTATGTAGGTCGGCCGCTTCTTTGGCATGCGACGCGAAATTTATCGGCGGCTGTTTGCCGCCGCCGCCTGCCACGCCGTGCATGTTCTTCAAGACGGACGTCGGCAAAAAGGCGGAATACGCCGCCGACTTGCCAACGTTGCCGGCGGGCGGCAGATGCTGCGATTGCTGGCCAGCGGCGGCGTCCATCATTCCCGCGGCGGACATCATGCTGTTCTCATGCTGCTGCTGGCGTTTGGCGTAGTTCTCCTTCTGCTCTTCGATTTTACGATTCAGCAACGCTTTTTGATACAGCATTTGCGCGTTAACGAGCAAATCTTGTTGCGACATGGCGGCGGCTGTAGCTCCCGTCGGCTGCGGCGACGAAGCTTGCATACCGGACGAACCGAGCGCGGCTGCTTGGCCTTGATGTTGTTGTTGTTGCTGTTGATGGTGATGAATCATATTGGCCAGTAGAGCGTCGGCGCCCGGCGTACCGGCGATTTTTCCGGCGAGCATCGCTTGCAATAAGTTCGGGTGCGACTGTTGAATTTGCTGGGCGGCCGCCGCCGACGACGACGTTTGAGGCAAAGCGAACGGCATATGAGATTGTTGTTGTGCGTCTAAAACAAAAACCGTAATTCATCGTTAACTATAGTTAACCATTAACTATAGTTGGCCACTTACGTTGTTGCGACGGATCGGTTTGTTGTTGCACTTGCAACTTTTGCAGCGCTTCCAAGAGATGTTGCTGTTGGTTGGGATCCGCCAACGGATTTCCTTTGACGATTTGCATTTTCGTAACGCGCGACGACGTTGCGGCAGCGGCGTTCGATGACGCCGCGTCGACGGTCGCCTTAACACCGAAACAAAATTCATCAACAATGAACACTTGCGAAATATCAAACGCTGTTACGTACCATCGACGACGCTGGTATGGCGGCGGATGCGGGCGGCGTTTGTTGATGGTTGAAATTTGCGGATTTGAAGAGATCCTGAGAGATCGTAAAAATAAAAATTACCCGTTTCGAAACAAAAAAAAACAAATTACGCGTACTTGCAAAATGCTTTTCTGTCCAACCCCGTGATGCGTCGTTTCGTCGGCGGGTTTAGCGACGTTCGGCGACGTTTTCGCAACATTTTCGTGTTTCTTATGAACCAAAATCGCTTCCAAATCTTCCAAATTCATGGCGCCCTCGGGCAATTTGCTGCCGCCGGCGGCCGACGACGACGCGGTCGAGGCGCTTTTCATGTTTCTCTCCTGTTGCACGACGTTGATTTTCGCTTTCGACAAAAATTCCATCACGCTATTCGACGGCTGCTGTTGACCGCCGCCGGACGATTTCCGTTGTTCGGCGGCGTCCTGCGAAACTTGTTCGGACGACGCCGATTTATTGTTATTATTTTTGTCTGAAAATAAACAACAAAAAAAATGACTAGTCGAACGCGGCGAACAAGCAACTTTAGTCGACTCGCCTGAAGATCCTTTTCCGAAAAATTTACTAAATCTACTCGTGCCCGGCGTATCCTTATGCGATTTATCAGAGATTCCGCCGGCGGCGACGTCGCCTCCGTTCTGAAACAAAAAACGAACACGAATCAGCAAAAGACTGACGGAAAATCTGCCTTAATTCCGTTCGATTTCGTACGTGAATCGTTTCGACGACGTCCGGCGCCACTAAGTTCTTGCGTACGTCGGCGTCGGTGACGGCGTTGGCCGAAAATTTATATTGTTCCAATGGTTTATCGCGCGAATAATCGTTTCGTTGTTGATGATGATGATTATGATAATTCGTCGACGACGACGATTCGCTGTTCGATCGATGATAGAAATTTTTATCCTTCATGCCGCCGCCGCCCATTGACGACTCGGCGTTCTCGTCGAATTCGTCGTCGAACCCGTGCAATTCGATCGTGTCGTGCATGTCGGACGGGCCGTCGGTGGCCCATTCGGGTAAATCGTTATCGGCGCGATAAGAAAACCGGCCGCCGTTGCTCGTGCCGCGACGATTCTGCAAGAAATCGGGAACTAGCTATCGGAACTATCGTCGCTGTCAAACTATAATCGCTTTGGTACTATAGACGCCTAGCAACTATAAATGCGTAGGAAATAGAGACGCTTTGGAACTATAGACGACAAAGAACGATAGACGCCTAGTAACTATAGACGATTTGGAACTATAGACGCTTACGAATGAACTATAGGCGCTTTTAAACTATAATCTCCTACTAACTATAGGCTCTCGTTTTACGTGATAATCTCGACCGCCGTCGTTCGAATTCGACCACTGGTTTCTATCCCGCCAATTTTCAACGCGATCCACCCTCGACGATTGGAAACCTCCGCCGCCGCCCGACTGTTCCTGCTGTTGCATGCCGCCGCCCCTTTGCGCCTGCTGGTGAAACCCGCCGTCAGCACGACCGCGATTACCGCCGCCGCCTCGACCCGTATCCGAATACGACGACATAATGGCATTTTGACGCGGTTTGGAATTTCTGGACGACGCGTGCTGTTGTTGCATGGGGCCGACGTCGTAGTCGCTAATGCCGCCGCCGCCGTTCCTGTTCGGGCTCACCGATCGGCGTTGCGAATTGAACGCGACGCCCGAATTCGAATTTTGCGACGAAGTATTCGCGCTCGACGTCGACGACGCCACCATGGCGGCGGGCGGCGCTTGACAACCGGCGCCGAACGAACGTCGCTGCGGGCTCAAAACGATACCGTCCTTGTGTTCCGATTTCAATCGATCGACGCCTGCGAATCAAATCAAACGAAAGCGATAAAAACTCATTCAGGTAACAGGTGGCGATTTAAGAAACAAAAAATTTCACCTTGCTTTCGTCGAGAAGCGTCGGCGCCGTTCATCGACCGTTGTCCGCTGACGCTTCCGCCTCGATGCGGCCGCAAGTTGACGCCGCCGCCTGACGACATACTTTCCTTTTTCCAAATGCTTTCTATCCACAAATCGGGGCCCCACAATTTCGACGGTCCATCGCCGGTTCTGAAATAAAAAAAAATCAACTATAGTCGAAATCAAGTATACTTTCTTACCAACTATAGTCGCACACCAACTGATATCAACTCGTATATCAACTCTTAGTGGGAAATCAACGTTAGTCGTTTGTCAACTATAGTCGTAAATCAATTATATTCGCAAATAAACTATAGCCATAAATGAACTACAGTCGCAAAAATCAAAACTACAGCCTTAAATCAACCATAATCGCAAATAAACCATTGTCGCAAATCAATTAGTCATAAATCAACTATAGGCTTAAATAAACTATAGTCGCATGTCAAGTATAGGCGAATTAATACAGTCGCAAATCAACTGCAATCGCAAGTAAACTATTGTCTCAGAACAACTATAGCCGCTTTAAAACTATAGTTTGACCTTTAGACACGTTTCGGGACATAAAAAAACAAAATAATTGTATAATTTTGCTCGTTTTGCGTACTCGTTTTCGTTCGAAACGATTCGGTCGAATTCTTCGGACAAATAGCCGGGACGCTGTTTCGAAAGTGGACTGCGCGTCAACTTGAGCATAGTCTCCTTTAAAATAAAATAAATAGGTCAAATTCAAAGTTAATTGGTCGCGGGATTTGGCAAAATTCCAAAAAAAAGTTAATTTTAAAAAACTTTCTTACTCTGTCGTATTGAAGAAGATTTTGCGATTCAACAACGGAAAAATCTTCGACGGATACCGTCGGCACGTCAGTCAAGTCGGCACTCATTATTAACTTCTTAAAAAACAAGAAAAAACTCGAAAATGACCTCCAAAAACAAAATGTCCGACGTTTTTTTGCGTAAAAAAAAGGAATTTAAGTGAATTTTTCGACGGCGAATTCGCATTTCGACACTGAGAAACAAAAAAATGAAAGCGATTCTTACCTCTAAATCGAAACGCAAAACAAATAATATTTACAAATTTTTACCCGCCGGAGCGAAAACGCGAATCGGAACGGGGAAAATTTGCGAAACGTAATTTTTAGATAAGTACGTTTTGCTATAGGCGGGTGAAAGCTTACGGTAGAACTCTCAACACGAAAGGAAGTGGTAACTTAGTTGTCAAATTTAGCGCTAAATTTGAAATATCAGTATCATTTAAGAAAAGGATCGCTTTTTAAAATTGTAGACCCTTAAGAATTATAGTCGCTTTTGAAGTAGAGACGCTTGTCAACTGTAGGTTATCAACTATAGACGCCTATGACGCTTTTGAACTATAGACGATTTTTTTTAACTGTAAACGCTGGGAGACGTAATGAAGTAGACGCTTTGGAATCATGACGTCTTATAGTCACTTTCGATCTATAGTCGCTTTTAAACTATAGACTATTTCAAACTACGGACCAAGAATAGACGATCGTTCGTGAACATTTTATGCAAGAAAAGCTTTATTTAAAAAAATTATTAATTGAAATTCGCGGTATTTGCAATTTTGGTGTGCAAGTGTAATTTAAACGACGTACGACAGTCTAAAACGATTTTACACATAAATCGCAAAATACTCGCTTTTCGAAGACGGTTTGGTCGCAAATTGCGCAAAAAAGTAAAATTCTCGCTTTTAGCTCGCTTTGACGATTTTCAAACGAATTTTCGGTCGTCTTTTTAGATTTATAAATAAAAAAAAGAATAACTCATAATGGCCGTCGGTAAAAACAAACGATTGTCGAAAGCGGGCAAAAAAGGTGGCAAAAAGAAGGCGTAAGTTGAAAAATGACGCGAAACCTTTGTTTTCTAACAAGTTTTATTGTTATTGTTTTACTTTAGCGTCGATCCGTTTTCGCGCAAAGAATGGTACACCGTAAAAGCTCCGTCGATGTTCACCAATCGCGACGTCGGTCAAACGATCGTTAATCGAACGCAAGGCACAAGTAAACAGCTAGCTAGCGCACGTTTTTTTTTGTTTTAAACCTACTGTTTAGGAGCTTTTTCTTTAAAAACTTGATTTTAGAAATTTGAGCGTGGTTTTTGGTTTGAAACTCCTTTTTTGAGGCTTTTATCGAAATTTATGCACGTTTTTTGTTTTAAAACTCCCAATTTCGAGGCTTCTTTCGAAATCTACCCGTGTTTTCGTTTCGTAGGAATCGCGTCGGAAGGTCTGAAGGGTCGAGTTTTCGAAACGTCGTTGGGCGATTTGAATAATCACGAGGATGATTTCCGTAAATTTCGTTTGGTTTGCGAAGACGTCCAAGGAAAATATTGTCTAACGAATTTTCACGGAATGAATTTCACGCGAGATAAATTGTGCTCGTTGGTCAAGAAATGGCAGGTAAAATAAGGCGACTATAGTTCCGTGTCCAACTATAGTCCCCTGTGAACTATGGACAGTTTTAAACTACAGTCAACAATCAAATATAGTCTCTTTTCAACTATAGTTTCGTTTTTCAGTCGTTGATCGAAGCTCACGTGGACGCGAAAACGTCCGACGGATACGTTTTGAGGTTGTTTTGTATCGGATTCACGAAACGACATCCGGATCAACATAAAAAGACGACGTACGCCCAGCACAGTCAAGTGAGAAATGCATTTTCGACTCGATATCATGGTAGGCAGTGAGGATTTTTTGTTTTTCCCGTTCAGGTTCGAGCCATTCGATCGAAAATGATGGAAATCATGACGCGCGAAACGACCACGAGCGAATTGCGCGAAGTCGTTACGAAATTAATTCCCGACAGCATCGGCAAAGATATCGCGAAAGCGTGCAACTCGATTTACCCGCTTCACGACGTCTACATAAGAAAAGTCAAAGTTTTGAAGAAGCCGAAATTCGAAAGTAATCTATTTAGGAGTCTTTACAAGCAAAATTCGCCACTGGTCACGACAACTTTAGTTAATAAACAAATATAGTCTTCTGGAGAACTGTAGTCACTGTACAAATATACCCACATGACAACTATAGATACTGACCACTCAATAAAGCCACTGGACTACTATAGCTATTGGACGACTATAGCCGATGGACAACAATAGCCGTTGGACTGACTGTAAATTTGTTGTTTTTTTTTCAGTCGGTCGCCTCATTGAAATGCACGGCGACGTGTCGGCCGCCAAGGCTGAAGCCGGCGAGGCTGGCACGAAAATAGATCGTCCCGAAGGATACGAACCGCCGATCCAAGAAACCGTATGAAAAAATTGGAACGATTTTTAGGTTTTAAAAGAAGTGAAAAATACAAATTTGGCGATGTTTTGTTGTCGTTACGTTGAAATTTTTGGATGAAAAATAAATAAAAAAATTGAAATATAAATTAAAAAGTCTAAAAGTCAAACCAAAAATGTATAGAAATTCACCAAAATCATCATATGGTCAATGAAAAGAAAAACTGCTACAGCGCGCCTGCAGTAGCAAATACTCGATATTTGCTATGGCTGACCATGGTCACCACGATCATGATGTTTTTTAAAATTCTGGCTCACATAAAAGAGATGGTGGAAGTTTTATCACATCATCACATAGAATACCACAATTGCAGCTTGATGCAGATTGAAGGTAGCGTGCCAGGTGCGACGAATTTTTCGATTTTCAAACGATATTCTGATTCATTTTTTAGATTATCCCAGTGTATTTTACGCGTTTCCATATATCACTGGATTGGCGTACAACAGCATCAATGTATTTCAACTGTGGAGCCAAAATTATTTCCTCAACAGTTTGCTATCCTCGAGAAACGTTGAAGCGAATTCGCTCGGAAAATTCGCATTCAAATTTTCCGTGTATTCAATTCGCATTCAAATTTTCATGGTAGCTAATTTTTTATTCTGGCTTTATGACGTGCTTCAATTCAAATTCATTTACAACGTTCAAACGCCCAGCTCCACTCCCATCGTTGCTGTGGCTGGTGATGGTCGTGGTTGGATTTCCGGCGGCTATCCTATTCAGGTCGGCATATTTTTAGACGATGTCTTCTCTCGAATCATGTCCCAAATTTAAAATTGTTTTTTTAAGATTTCATAGTGCCCAAATTGCCCTACAGTACGTTCGCCCTGATAATTTTTCTTTTTTCATTACCAAAATTCTATCCATATTTCGCAGCGGTCGTCAAGAAACGCCTGAAATTTGATCAGTATTTTGTAAAAAGAAGAGTGAAGCAAAATGTGAGAATGAAAAATGCGAATGTAGAGCAGTTGTACCCGTGCGCTGAACGATTTCATTTTTTTTCTGTAATTATCCTTGAAGAATTGTAAAGTTTTCGTGATAGAAATGTGCAACAATTCGTTGGAAACGATCAAAATTTGCGAGGAAACAGCATATTTAGATTTTAAGAATATTTTAGGAAGATAACTAAACACAGTCAATGCAACACGTGGCTACAGCCAATTAGCAAAACACGCACAGTACGCTGTTGTTGCGAACTTTGGTTGTGATGTCAGTTGAAAATCCTTTTCGCCACTTGTTACAGTACACTATCGTCAAACTGTGAGTCGATGCCATCGAATGCCTTTCAACTTTCGAATTGCAACTTCAACGTCTGATTTGGAGTTATTAACTACCATACAAAAGTTTTCTCCTCCGGGCGTCGTTTCATTTTTCCTTTGTCATAATTTTTGAAGTACCGAATGTCTTACCGTTTAACAACACTCTGAGGAATCTGAATATTCCTTCAGGTGGTCGAGTGGAGATAATGATCAGATATGACTGGAATGGATTGTTGGCGAGTTCCGCACGTCAGCGTTTGTATATGATAAAATGCCATCAAGTAGTGAACCATCAGTAAGTCGTGCCGATCATATCCTTATAGTCAAACGTAAGATCGATTTTTGCGTATGCTAAATAGTCTTTCGAGCTATTTTTCGAAAACGCCGCAGAAAAAATAAGAAATCAAGACTGAAGATCCGTCCGACGAAGCAAATTCGGTCGATCAAGCTGCTAGTACATCGAAGCCTACTGTAAGATCTCGTCTGCGCGCAACCCGTTCAACTTCTGTTTCGCAGGAAGCTGAAGAATTTTGGGCTGAAGCTGAAGAATTTTGGGCTAGAAAAACAGCCAAGAAGGAAGAGAAAGAAAGAGCTCGTTTAGCGACCGAGCCTGTCAAAAAGTTCGTTTTCAAAATGGCGCAAGCAAACGAAGTGCAGCTGTTGCACGAAGCGACGAATCGTTCAAATTTCATCATCACAGCGAATCAACAGTTCATGACGTTTGAAAATGCTGACGACGAACAATCAATCGGTGATTTTTTGGAAAAATTTTGTACTTTAGCCGATAGTTTCGAACTTACCGAATTGCAAAAATGCGTGAACGTCAAGCCATATCTTCGTCATGGACCGATACAGTATCTGTCAACGCTATCAGCCGCCAATCAACGCGATTGGAATGCAGTGTCTTCGGGTTTAAAACGTCAATATGCGAAAGCTGGTCGAGGAAGGGTAAAGCTCATCACCTAGATGAACAACAAGCAAAAAGAAGACGAAGGCGTCAGCACGCTTGCTCAATGATGAAGGTAGTAGCCGAACATGCTTTATTCTGATCCAACTCTAGATATTAAAATATTTGATCAACAAACACAAATATTACGATTTTTGCTTTACTTCAATTGTAGAAAATAAGCCGCAATGAAAGTAATTATCTCACTGTACCTCACTTTCACACAGTAAACACACTTATTGTGATGCAGTAGCCAAAAAAAGGATGTAATAAACATTGTTATTAAAATTATGAAAATTACGAAGGATTTTACTTGTTAATATGCAAGTTTAAAAAATTGTCAGAAAGAAAAATTAAGAAAAATTAAGAATCTTATTTAATCTTAATTTTAAATCAAGGCTAATTTTTATAAAGAATTTTCTCAATATTTGGATTAAGAGTAATGTAAGATTAAAATTTTTCTTAATTTTCATTACGTTTTAAGACTAAGAGTAAGTGATAGGAACCAAAAAGTCCAAGAAAAAACAATGCAGGTCGTGATATTCCCACTCATGTGAATTCGGAATTGCATTCCCCTCCCTCGCTTCGAACAATCGTCGTTGTCCCTTGACTAGTTGTAAAATCGTACATTATCATCATCGTCGATGTTAGATTTGACGATTAACTTCAATCTGACGGATCCATCAACGTAGCTGAAAAGTAATTGATAATAACTTTGTCTGTATAACAAGCGTCCGGGGTCGTAGCATTTCATGTGTCTCAGCAACCAACTGTTACTTTCTTCAGTGGCGCAAATCGAATAGTCTCGTTCATCAATGTAATAAATTTAGCCCAACAGTTCAAAATTTACTTTCGTGTAAGTTTTAATGAAGCCCGTTTCTAATGGATACCAACGTTATAAGAAATTGGTAACAATCATCTGTATTCCACAGCATTACACTGATAAAATCAGCGTCATTAGTTACGAGCATTTGTGATAAAGATATTTTTCGAACAACAGAATAGTTTTAAATGTTCTAACTTTTCGAGTAAAAACGCTCATCATTCTAAATTCCAATCGTGACATTGAATCAGCAGCGTTCATATTAAGACAAACGCTGTATAATATTTTCCCACGTTTATCAAAGCCGATCAATTTCATAAACTTGCATAAGTCCGATCCGAGATAGATACACATATTCAGTATCTATTTTCTATTTTCATCTACTTTCAAGAGAAAATTAAATTTATTTGACAAGGATGCTGCTGCACACTGAGATGGATATCCTCCTGATCCATATTATTTTTGTTAAATAGTTTGCGAAATCTACCGACTATGCCTTTCTTCTTTTTCTTTTCTTCATATAACTCGAAATAAAATGTATTTGTTTCTTCGAGTGTATACATCGGGCCGAAATACTGTCTAATCAAAATGTGTGGAAAATAGTCGCTCAATTCATTTTCGCCAAATGACACATTCTAGAATTTGTATTCATTATGTTAACCATGCAATAGTCTTTCAAACTTGAAACGTTGTTAATATTGTCCACGTAACAAACAATGGCGTCCATCGAATTGTCGAGTTGGTATTCACCATTCGACCCACTCTTATATCGCTCGGCAAAGACAATAAAAAGATTGTCAATTGCGAATAACCTCACGCGAGTAAAGAATTTTCTGTAAGTGACACGAATTGTAGGCTTTGTCGCGTTTAGTAAGCGGAATCGTTTGACGACGCACCAAGTATTCGTCTCGTCATTGTACCACAGGATACTAGCAAATGATGAGTCACTGATGGCAACAGCGAAAAAGCTATCATCGTTTCTTCGCCAATATACGTCCCGATATTCCCACTCGTCCAAATGCTGTCCTTCCACATGGGTAGGCGTTGTTGTCCATTGATTCATTGCAAAATCGTATGTTATCTCTTCGTGCAAGTTGTTGGTGCAGCAAACCAATTTATCATTCGTGAATATTTGTCCTCCCAACATTGAAATTCTTCACCATTCACCAAAATTCTTTCAAAAGTAACTTCAATCTGATGGATCCGTCATCATCGTTAAAAAGTAATTGATAACAATATTGTTTATTAACCAAATGGTCGAAGATGTACCTCAACAACCAAACGCTTGTTACATCAGTGACACAAATCGCATAGTCTTGAACTTGTGGTTGTAAGTAATAAGGTTCGCGGAATGGTTCAAATTTTACTGCGCATAAGTTTTAATATCGCCCTTTTCGATGCACAATAAAAAGAATTTTAAATGGTTGGTCGAGTACTTCCAAAGCATTATGGCGATATATTCCACATCTTTTGTTATAGTGCACATGGCGTTATACACGTTAGACGTACATGTACAGGGTGTAACACAATGATTGTCTACCCCTGAAAAAATACTTCCCGACTAGTTAGAGAAAAAAGGAAGATATC
>JAQGBA010001178.1:0-17835 GCA_034698125.1 Prionchulus punctatus | reverse complement strand
TTTGAACGAAATCGGTTGAGTACTTTTTTTTTGGCAGCATTTCAAAGTACTATGAGAACTTTCCGGTCACCCTGTAGATTTGAAACTTGAAAAACCACTACTTGATTTTTCATAAGTGAATGATGACATGCAAATGCAGTTGGAATATATGGAAATATTTATGACTAATGACAGTTATGGATGTTGGTTGAATTTCTTTCTGGAAAGCATAAATTCTGTGCTTATCATGAATCTCCCAGTCATGGCAAATGATTCCAAATTCGGACATGCAACTAGCCAAATTACACCGTGCTGATTCCATCATGATAGGTGTTTTTCGCAGTGTGAGACCACCCCATTGCATAAAACCTAATCTCTAAAGGGAGGAAAATTATATGTAATCCTGAGAGTTTGACCACAATAAGAGTCGTGCCACCATTTGACAATGCTTTCCAATGCTTCCATTGTTCACAGTTGGAGATAACCAATAACTTGAACGATAATTTTGTTCATAATTTGTTTATGAAATAAAACTGTTATAAATATGCATAATTGTTAGAAATACAGTACTCAGACATATTTCCCATTTTTTATATCTGTGAAAGAAGGGCTCATGGGAGTATAAACTGCGCTTCGGCGCAGGTCCTCAAATTAAGCAAATTAAGAAAACATCTGCGATTTTGCTGATTCACTTATGACGCCCTATATGGACTGGCGACCCATACAGTATTTCTATTGTCCATTGCTACAAAAATGTGCTACAAAAATGTGCTACAAAAAAAATTTGCATGTACAGCAGAAAACGACTTTTGTGTATATTTCGACCACGACGACAACTGGTCAACGATTTTGTGAACGTTTCGAGCCAGTCTCGGGGAAGCAAATCCATTAATTTCTTCAATTAAACTTTTTCGAGAAGCTCTCGAAGTAAACCTTCTTACATAGCGATCTGGACCTATTTATCATCATATTTACGATTTGTACAACTCTGAAATAAACAATGGGTGGAATTATCGCATTTCAAGGTGTGTGGATGTTTGGCGAGGGTACAAGCCCTATTTAGGCTTCCTGTTGACCAATGACATGAAGAATTACGATGTTCTGAAGATTGAAATTATTTTGATGAAAGAATAGACAGTGTGATACGATTTGTCGTTTATGTTGTATAACTTTTGTTTCTACACAATCATTTATTGAAGTCGCATAATTATTATTATTCTTATTAAGAAGGGTTCACTCATTTTACTGAGTTGTTGAAGGAGGAGAGAAAAGTAAATATATAGTCAGACAATATTCAACGATAACTATATGCTATTCGCGCTACTTTCACGACAAACTAACTTTGAGAAATGTATGAATTGTATTGAACAACTGAAATGCACGATTGTTGTATAATTCGTGTTAATTAGTCCGTGGGCGTTACATAAAGATTCATTCAAGTTACTGAGTTGGAGAAGGAACAGATAGTAATTGTAATTTATTCGTGCAAGCAGAAGTTTAATACAAAAGAATAAACTGATACAGAGTTAGTAAAAGCTTAAAACAAGAACAGCTGGAGTTGATAAGACTCAAAATCACTGTCCTTTCATAAAATGAGAAAAATTAAATATAGCAACAGCTTTTTTAAAACGATAAACGTTTGGCAATGATGTGACATCCTCACCTAAACATTCCAATACATAACAAAACGATAAAAGTATAAACATTTTTTTAGCGAATCGTTTGACATGATAGCCGGGATTATTTGTTAGCATTTGATTTACGAGACTTAGCGGTGCAAGCGCAACATAATCATTTAAACTATAACAAAGCATACTACGAGCTATAATAACTTTAAAAAACGTTTGAAGCGCATCTTACAAATGAAATCTGCCCTCCCTACTTATTTATCTTAATTATTCAGTGACGTTATGTAAAGATTCATTCGTGTTACCGACCTGTTGAAGGTAAAGATAGCAGTAATAAGTATAATTAGTCAACAATCATTTATAACTGTCTGCTATTCTAACCACTTTCACAAGAACCTTACTTTGAGAACTAATTAAGTTCTAATTAACGAGTTAAGAAATTCAGTTACTGCATTATTATTAAATACTCGATGTGCGTTTTATAAAGACTCAATTCTCATTATGGCGTTGTTGAAGAAACAGATAGGCGGTAATAAATATAGTTTTAATTATTAATACGCAGTGATAGTTGTTGTTTTTATCTCACAGATTTGCCAATTTCTATTCCAATCATTATTACGCAACATTATATGCCATAGTTGGAGGGGGTTTTCCGCTGTTAATGCAACTACAGTTGGTCGATTTTTAATAAAAAATTCGTTCCGCAACAGTTAGTTTTCGATAATATTTACTATTATTATGCATCATAAACTTTGGCATTTTTTCCGATTTTTAATTCTTCTTACGCATTATTATTATGCAACTACAAAATTATTACACAACAGTTACACTTAATAATAACTGACTATGCAGGCATCGATCATGCGTCGCTGAACAAGGCGGTGAATGGTAGTTAACGCTCATGAGTAAATACTCATAATGAAAAATGAGTAATAGGTCACAACGAATGCATGTAAAACGGGTACAGGTGTTATCCCCTTCAACAGATTACCAACGTTCGGAACCACCCCTTCAATGGTTAGTGAAATAATTTTAATCGCGAAAGTTCGACCACGATGAGAGCAACAAATTGTGCCACCATCTGTATTCGCTTTCCCATTCCTTTCGCTCGCTGTTCACAATCGAGATAGCCGATATTTTCGCAATAACTTTGTTCGGCAATTTGTTTTGACGAAGATTTTTTCCTCGTAAAACTTGAAGCCAGGTATTTTATTTGCGCTCGACGCTCAAAGTTATTTTCAAGCGGCTCTTGTTTCGAATGATACGCGTGTTCAATGGTTTAATTTTCATTTTGACTTTGTTATTACAGCAAGATTGGTCAGTTTGCAAAGTGTAGCATTCATATAATAAGTTCCGCACGAATTTAGCTTTTCATAACCACAAAAGTAATGTTTCAAATAATATATTTGGCCTGTACTTTAAAAATATCAATTTCACATCACCACTTGCTGATCCAGTATTTTTTTTAACGAAGTACTTATTTATTTTCTGTTTTAACAAAACTCTATGGCGCATCTAAAAACAGGAAACGGCTCTCCATTTTTAAAAAGTTTAAGAAAGTATTGGTGTCGCAAATTTGTACATTGAAAAGAACTATTTACAAAAACGTCGAGTCCGTGAAATATCCTTTTGTAAGTACCAATTTCGAACGCAGTTCTGATGAACTTGGGTGTACATAAAGACGATTTTTATGTAGGTTGTCGGGTTGTAACTACAACTCAACAAAACGGATGCCCCATCGCTGGCCCTACATTTGCAAACTTTTAGAAAAGGGTGATGAAAGGAAGAAAAGTTACATAACTTGAATGTCATTGTCCAACGATTGAACGTATGTGGAACATGAATTTTGTCCTCGCTCTGTTAGTGCAATTTAATTGCATGTTATTTGTTTCTTGTGAAACTCTCGATAACTGGTCGATGATCATCGAGAAGTTCGCTAATTTGACGCTTCGAAATGATTGTTCCAATACGTTGATGAACATATCGATGAAATCGTCATCGGCTGTTAATAGAAATTTTCTGGAAACATGGAAATCTACAACACCGTTGGATTTATACAGTTTAAATTTCTTCAACCAGTTCGGCGAAGATATGAAATGTAAAATGAATCGACCCGACGCTATCGAAGACGAATTATCAAATAGATATTGCTTGTACGAAGTGTACAACCAAAATCTAACCAACGGATTCTTGTTCGCCGTGTGCATCCCACCAACTTGCACGGAAGCGGATGTTCGAATACTAGGCTCATTAGTAGACAGTCGAGAGAAAAGCAAGCGAAAATCAGCTGATAAATCAGTGACGCAATGCAGCCGAACAGCGATTACGAACACGTACTACGATTGGCGAGTGATGGTTGTAGCGGTTATTTCAGTTCTTCCTATGACTTTAACGTTTATTGCAACAATCGTTTATATGATGAAGTAAGTCAGAAAGGAAGTATTTGTTCATTGAAGTACTTCGACATCGAGCTTTGACTTCGATGGTGGATGTTAGCAGACAACCTTGACGTTAGCAGACAGTTTGGATGTTAGTAGAGGACTTCAATGTTATCAGACAACTTTTATATAAGCAGACAACTGTGATGTTAGCAGACAACTGCGATCTTAGCTGACAACTTTGGTGTTAGCAGTCAATCTTGACGTTAGTAGACAACTCTCCATAAATTATTGTGCCCTTCATGATCATCCGTTATCGCTGTTTTTTAGCAAAGTAAAACAGAAGAATGGTACAATGGTATTTCAAACCAAAGTATGGAACAAATTTACCAAAGTCTTTTCCGTGCAAAGCAACTTATCGAAATTGATCTCGTCGAATCCAAAGACTGACATAAATATTTTGCATCCACTTCGCGTAATCAGTATGATTATGATTATATTCGGGCATGTTTATCAATGCACGATAATGTTCGCCGAGAACAGCG
Organism: Prionchulus punctatus; assembly: GCA_034698125.1. Lineage (NCBI taxonomy): Eukaryota > Metazoa > Nematoda > Enoplea > Mononchida > Mononchidae > Prionchulus > Prionchulus punctatus. The sequence continues at coordinate 13,305 of JAQGBA010001178.1, read as the reverse complement.
ACGACTTTCGACAGTCGATGTACTTTTGCTGGCAGATTCTCAGCAATTTCACAGTATCAGTCGGAACCTTTTTCGTAATGGCGGGAACATTGACGAACTACGTAACGCTATGTAAGTACAGGGATAAGTTGGGAAAAAGCGAAAAAGTCCCACTGGCTGAGACGCTCAAGTCGTCTGTAGTTCCATGGTCGATCATGGTCATCAACCGATACATCAGAATTATGGGATTGTATTTGTTTTTCATATTGACATTCACATTCACCATACCTCACATAGCATTCTTCATCCAATTCGTTAAATTCGATTCGGCCGTTCAGTGTCCGCCGAGATTTTTCAAGCACATCTTAATGCTGTCCAACTTCGATTACAGGCAGTACTGTATGATGTGGGTGTGGCACGTGGCCGTAGACTTTCAGCTGTTTGTAATGAACAGGCCTGTGGTTTGGCTGTACGTCTATAGGCCGGTATCGGCTTTGGTGACGAGCGTGATTTTGGTTATTGTGTCGGCCGTAGTTCGTATTCTGTTGACGATGTCTTACGATTTACCACCCACCTACAACGCTGTCGTGCCATTCTCCAACTACAATTTGGATTGGTTTCATTACAATTTCGAAATCTACACAAAGCCTTGGTGCTGGTGGTCGTCGTATGCAATCGGCATGTTGATCGGATACGCCGCATTTCAGATCCGATTCAAGTGCACTTGCAAAATCAAGCTCAGCGTTCAGGTATGCTGCTGGATTTGGTCAGTTGCGTTCTTGATTTGGACCTACTTCGGCATGTATTGGAACGAAAACGGATTCAAAAATCGAGCTTACGACGCTGTCTACGTGGGACTGAGTCCGATTTGCTGGGCCGTGGCTTGCGGATTCGCGATTATTTATTCGCACTGCATTCTCACTTCGAACTTCCTCAAAGCATGTTTCAGCTTGAAAATCTTCACCGTCTTATCCAATTTGACTTACGCATGCTTTTTCATTAATTTTCCCATCGCCTACACGATTTTAGCTTTGTACGCTTACATCATTTGTGGACAGGCCAGAGTCTATATTTCGTTCGCAATGTTCATACTTTTCTTCGTGTTGACTGTTGCGATTTCTTACGTGGAAGCGTTGACTTTGTACTTGACTGTCGAAGCGCCAGCAAGCAACATTCGCATATCTGAATCAAAGCACGTGGAGAAGAAGAGTCAAGAAACCGATTCTTTGCAATCGCAGCACAATGAATTTTGCAAAATGATCGGAAAATGCACTGGCCAACAAGTGTAACGAGTAACAAAAATGCATTATCGAAATTGTAAAATAAGCAAGAAGCTATTTATTTGATGTTATTGAATTGTTTAAATCAGTACAAATTATAAAAATTTTATTGGACTTTTTCAAAATGCTATAATCGCCTACTATTTAAAATTGACATAGGTCGCAACGTACATACGCATCAATAACATTAGACTCCCGGTTTACTGTAATAAATGTAGCGAAATTAAAAATTGCAGGAAATTTAAAAAATTAAGTTGGCTAATTTGCAATATCTTGCGGAACCGTGCAAATTTATATTACTTATTAGTAATTAAAAATCGTTCATCGATTCGTCGTTGAAGACACGCGAAATTTTAAAGAATGGTAAGAAATCCGTTTTTGCTCGTTTCGTGAAATTTCGTGAGCAAGATTTTGTTTTTTGGCACTTTTTACAAGTTTTTTTGTTCTCACGCCAATTTTTGTTTAAGAATCGTCGCGTTTACTTCCTGAAAAATTCGAGTCGCGCCGGCGACAAGCGAAGCGAAAAAAGTAAAAGAAAAAAAACGCGTTGATTTAAATTCTTGCTTGATTCTTATCGTGAAAAACAAAAAATCGGTTCCCTGTCGTATCCGCTAAGTGGTTGAAAACTTTTTTTAATCTTTTTCTTCGACTAGTTTCGTAAATTCGCTCGATAATATTAAAAACGATTCGATTACTCGTCGTCGCACGACGACGTAGGAGTAACAATTGAAAAACTAACAAAAAAAACTTCTCGAAAATCGAATCGTCGTCGCCCACTGACTGACAATAGTTCCTGCGTCAATAGTTGACGAGGGACTATAGTTGTCCATTGACTATAGTTGTCTAGTGACTATACTTGTCCAGTGACCATGGTTGTCCGTTGACTAGTTGTCCAGCGTCTGTAGTTGTCCAGTACAATTGCTATAGTTGTCCGCTGACTGTAGTCGTACAATGACTGTTGTTGTTTAGTAACTATAGTTTACCAATGACTAAAGTTGTCCAATGACCATATTTGTCCATTAAGTGTAGTTTTCCATTGATTACATTTGTCCAGTGATAATAGTTGTCCAGCGTCTATAGTTGCCCGTTGATTACAGTTGTCAAGTGACTGTAGTTATCCAGTGCCAATAGTTTCATTTGACTATAATTGTCCATTGACTACAGTTGTTTAATGACTATAGATACCAATTGACAATTATCAGATGATTATAGTTGTCCATTGCCTACTATAGTTGTTGGCGTAGAATGAAGAAAACTTCTTGAAAATCGAATCGTCGTCGTTCGAGTGATTTCATTTTTATTTTAACGGTTCCTCGTTATTCGACGAGCGAAAACACTGAGTAAACTTTTTTCGCCCGTTTCGTCGAGTGGCCGATCGCGAATCGCGAAATTTCTAAGCCGTTTTTTGCGTCGTCGTCGTCGGAACGTTTCGCTTGAAAGTGTTTTCGGCGTCGTTTCAATAAATTTATTACCTCTTACCGGTCGTAAAATTTGTTTTTGCGGGAGCGAAATCTTTTTGGATAGTCACCGAAAAGTTTTCGATCAGTCGAAAAATTGGAGCGGCGTTGCAAGCAAAAAAAATATGAAAATCAGTAAAATTAAATCAGCGTTCCGTCGTCATCGTCGTCGAGGCGATTATAATTTAAAAATTAAAAAGTCCAGTCAAATTTTCACCGACGGCGGCGCTCTGGCGTTCACCGGACGATGTGTGTTTAACGTCGTCGCCCTTATCGACGCCGATAAGGTTAGGAAATTTGCTCGAAACTGTCCCGCATGGGAATAAAGATGAAACGAAAGTTGATTTTGCGAAATTATTAATGCTAATTTTGCGCCCGATTTTTTTCATCAGGTCCCCGTCGACGACATTGGCGTCGTTATCGAAGATCGCCAGTCGACGACGACGACGAGCAACGGCGAAACGTCGACTACGGTCGGAGTTGGAAAATTTCAAAATTCATCGTCTTCGCTGCAAGGATTTTCAGGTAAATGGTTTAAAAAACAAATTTTCTGACTTGGTCTGGCGCCGGCGTTGACTAAAATCGTTTTGACGACGGACATTTATCGAGTGGATATTGCGGCCACTGACTATAGTTGTCCATTGACGATAGTTGTAAAAGCGATTATATTAATCCAAAGACAACAGTTGTCCAGAGACTATAGTTGTACACCGGGTATAGTTATCCGTTGACTATAGTTGCTTTGTAACATAGTTGAAAGTAAAAATAACAAATTTTTTGACTTAATTTCGTCTCGTTCAGTCGAGAAATCATTTTGAACGATTTTTTACGACGCTTCGACGACGTGTTCTTTTCTTCTAATCACGGATCGAAGGTGAGACGCCGTCGGTCGAACGACGACGAAGAGAGAAAAAAAACTACACCTTATTAAAAATAAAACTTTTCTCGATGTCGTCGTCGCTCGTCGGGCCTGTCATTAGTTCCTTCGACGACGTCGCATCATTAATTAAATGTTACGACCGACGACGACGAAGAAGGATTCGAGACGCAGAACCGAACGTCGTCGGTGCGACGACGAGGAGTTGTTATTCCTCTTTTGAACTTCGGATTTAAGCATCTTAAACGTAAAAAACTTTCTTGTTTTTATGTTTCTCGCGACTGCGATCTTGCGAAAACTCGTTTCCAACGGTCGTTTCGCATTTCTGCATCCATCGAGTGAAATGCGGACGAAAAATGAACGAAATTCCTTTTGTTTCGGGCGATATTTTATTCCCATTAGGTCCAAATCGTAGATCTTCGCCGACACGTTTTGCTTCCTCGAGCCTTCCGCCGTCGCTCGCCCACCCCTAATTAGTTTTTCCTTACCAATTATACAATCTAACATTTTCTCATCTTCGTCGCTACGACGGTGAAAAATCGTAGATTCGGTTTTAATAACATCGTCGCCGTGCGTCTAAACGGCGGCGTTCGGCAATTGAAAACCAACATTTTCGCTATGGCTAGAAAGTTTCGATTGTTTTCTTTTCCGTTTCTTACAGACGCCGCCGCCGCCGTCCAAGCGTCGGTCAATCAGCAGAACGCTGTTGGTGAAAAAAATGAATCGCCGCCGATCGACGTTCACATTTTGAAGTACAACGACGGTCGAGGTAACTTCGGAATGAAACGTAAATCTTTGAAGTAAGCCGCCGCTTGTGTTTTGATTTTTCCACTGAATGAGACGACTTCAAGGCGTATAATTTGTTTGTTTTTTATCGTAGAAAATGGTTCGCGCCCGGCGGGGGACGAGCGTCGAAAGTCGTCTCGCGACAATTGAGCGCCGATTCGGCGTCGGTGTCGACGGACGGCGGCGTCGTCGCGACGACAGCCGAATCGACGTCGTCGGAACATTTATCGAGGAAAGGCGGCAGCGTTTATGTTAAACTTAAAGTAAGCGCACGTCGTCGGTCGATCGTGCAAGTTGGTGACTATAGTTGTTCGTTAACTATAGTTGTCCAATGACCATAGTTGGTCATTGACGATAGCTGTCCAATGACTATAGTTATTCAACGAAACAATTTTTTACATGGTTGAACGTCGTCGCGCTACGTCTTTTTTGTTTTAATTTTGAATTTCCAGCGGCTTTTTATTGCAATTCATTTGTCGACGCCCGACGACGTGTATAGTTTTTTCTCCCTAAATGAACTCTTTTACGACGATTGCGTCGACGCTCGTATTATTTTTTTCTCACTCCTTTTGTTCGCCCGTACTGCGGTCGATATCATTGTCCTTTTCGCGATCGGGGTAATCATCGACGTCGTCGTGCGTTCGGCGGTCGCTACCCGTCGACCCACCGACCGACGTGTTCTTCCCGACGATAAATTTTTAGCCTTTTCATCATCACAATCGTCCTTAACGAGAAATTCGTTTTTCGCAATTGCTTATCGCCCCGTCGACGCTGCGCTTTTAACGCGATTGATAAAAAAAATCTCTTTTTCAATACGACGCACGACGACGACGTCGTCGCATTGGGAAAAGTTTTCGTTTCAGTCGAAGAACTGTCGTCGATTCGTTTCATTCGGTTCAGTGTTTTTAAAAATGTAAGCTCGTTTCGGTTTCATGAAGTTTATAGACGCTGATTGACGGTCAACTATAGTCGCTCATCTACTATAGACGTTAATCAACTATAGACGCTTATCAATTATTGTCGCTCATCATTTATTGTCGCTCATCAACTGTAGACGCCAATCAACTATAGACCTTCAGCACTTATAGACGCTCGTGAACTATAGACGCCCATCAACTATAAACGTTAACCAACTATAGACGCTCATCAACTATCGAATGAAATTGAGAACAGAAAGACACGAAAATTCGCGACAATAAGTTCAACTTTACATCGGCGCTGCGACGGTATCGAATTAACGTTTCGCCGCCGAGGCGTCGACGCTGGCCGGACTGGAAACCTTAATTGGATTTTTGCGTATTCGAGTTAGATTAGATTATATTTTTTTGTTGCTTTGTTTCGATTGGTCTCTTCTTCGTCGGCGCGGTTTTAACCTTTTCTGGAGCTGGTACGGTTCGTTTTACGACGCGAGCCAGTGCGAAAATTTTGTTTTTGAGTCTTTCGTTCGGGCGAAAAGTTATTTCGAACGTTGACAACTCATATTGTCATCGGCGGCGTTTAATTTTTTCGATTCATTTCGCGAATCGACGTCGTACGAACGCGTTTTTCATCATTTTTTTTGTTATTCTAGAAACAAACCGTCGACAATATTAAAACGTCGCCGTTGGTCGCTAGTTCGTCGTCGTCGAAACTTTCGCTGCTCAATCGTCCGTCGTCGTCGATGCAACAGGATCAATCGTCATCGAACGTCGACGCCGCACTGTCGTCGATGAAAAACGAAGAAAATAAAAAAAGTTCGTCGTCGCCGATGGGTTCGTCCGAAAAACTCGTGGCCAATGGTCGATCGTCGTCGACGGTAAGAAATCTGCTTTCAACGCACATGAAAAATTTTCGCTACGTGCGACGACGTGGTTCTGTGCATTTTTTCGATTCACGTCTGCGATTTTTTTTCTATGTATTCTTTATCGTGTTTTCCATTCGGTTCGTTAACGTCCATTTTTAACGTCGTCGTCGGGGAAAAATGCTTTCGCAAGAGACGTCGGCAAAGGTTCATTAAAGAAAGTTATTCGTTTTTTATAGTCGCCCGTCATCGCCGACGCCGAAACGGCTGGCCAGTGCGAAAAAATTGCTCGGCTGACGCTCGTAAGAGATCATTTTTCGTTTCGAACGGAATTTTTCAATTTCAACGCCTGTTGTTTTTATAGAATCAAACGAACGGGTCCGCCGCCGATGCGACGCCGACCGTCGAGGGCGATGGTCCGCCGACGGACGACGCGCAAAATTGCCCGCTATCCGAATCGTCCGCTTCCGAAATGTCGCCCGCCGAACAAGCGAAATTTAAACGAAAGTAAAAAAATGGCGGAAAATGTTTTTGCGAAACTATTTTCTGCGCGTTTCGTCGTCGAGAGGCGCCGAATATTGTTCATTTTTGTTTGATTTTCAGCTACGTTTTGATGGAATTGGTCGAGACTGAACGCGATTACGTTAAAGATTTAGGATCGATCATAGAAGTAAAAATTTTTTCGAAATCTATTTGGACGTCGTTGTTGTGAATGTTTGAAAACAAATTTTCTGCACTGGCTATAGGGTTATATTGCCACGATCGATTCCATGGAATTGCCCGACGACATGAAAGGCAAAGATCGTTTCGTATTCGCGAATATTCATCAAATTCACGAATTTCATAAAAAGTACCAAATTTGAAACGAAATTTTGCTCGATACCCGTCGAGCCAGCGCAATTGTTTTGTTTTTCATTTTCTCTACAGTTTGTTTTTGAAAGAAATCGAAAAATGTCTAGAAGACTACGACGCTGTCGGACGAGCGTTTGTGAAATATGTAAAAAAATTAATGAAATACTAAATGAATAAATGAAATATTTATTGTTTTATCGATTTTTTTAAAGGAACGTCGACTTCAAATGTACGTCGTCTATTGCCAAAATAAACCCAAATCGGAATATTTAGTGTCCGAATACGAATCGTTTTTCAACGTATAATTTGTTTTTCCATCGCATTTTCGTGCATTTTTTCGAATCACATCGTTTTTTAAGGAAATTCGTCAAAAATTAGGTCATAGATTGAATTTAGCCGATTTATTGATTAAACCTGTTCAACGAATAATGAAATATCAATTATTGCTGAAAGTACGAACTATTGTCACTCGCCAACTATAATTTCTTAACAACTAGTTAAATTTTTTTAGGATATTTTAAAATTTACGGAACGGTCGGGCGAAAGTACGGAATTGCTAAAGAAAGCCATGCAAGTGATGCACGTCGTGCCGAAATCGTGCGACGACATGATGCACGTCGGACGATTGCAAAATTTCGACGGAAAAATCACCGCTCAGGGCAAGCTCGTACATCAGGTGAGGCGAGAAAAAGCAAATATCACGCGCTGGCCGGCGTCGTTTCGCGCCGAAAAACTGTTTCGCATGGTTTGAATTAGATTTTGACATTTTTTCAACGATTTTTAGGGTACATTATTGGTTTCGGACAATCCGTCGAATCAAATGTTCAAAGGAAAAGATCGACGTTTGTTTCTATTTGAACAATCGTTGATTATCGCCGATTGTATTTTGCCAAAGAAGGAATTCTCGAATCCCAATTATATTTACAAATCGCACATGATGGTAGGCGAACGTCGACCGATTTTTTGATTCGTTAACTTCGAAACGAGCAAAAACTGAAAACGTAGTTTTTTTGTAAGATTAACAAAATGTCGATCGACGCCGACGTGCCTAACGAACCGTTGCGGTTCGTATTGAAAAACAGAGATCCAACAGGACCGCAGGATATCCTGCTGCAGTGTGGCACCGCCGACGAGAAAGAGGAATGGATGAAGATCATCAAGCAATTGTTGGATACGCAGATGGATTTCTTGAAAGCCCTCCAACATCCGATCGCCTATCAAAAAGGCCTGAAAGAGTATGTTTTTCGATTTTTGATCCTGGTTTCGTTCCGTACGGTCGATTTTTCGTTTCTTTGCAGCGAAATCAAAGAAGAGTCGACGACGACGACGGCGAAAAACAAAAATTCAAAATCGCCCATATTGAAATCGTTGTCGAATTTAAAACCTAAAAATTCCAATGCCACCGCCGAACCTGCGAATCATAATTCTACGACGCCGCCGGCGGCAAACGCCGCTTCGTCGCCGTCGGCGAGCGTCGGCGAGTCCGCGACGCCGAATTCAAATTTACAGTCGCCCAACGCCGCCGTCGGATCGGCGTCGCCGAAAAGCCGGTCGAAATTATTCGACAGTTTTCGTAATCCACTTAAATCCAAATCTTCGACGACGACCGCCGGCGCCAAATCGCCGACGTCGCCGCCGCCCGTAACGAAATTAAAATGAACGGATTGTCGGTTGTGAATTCGCTCGAATCGGTCGCAAAATCGTTTCGACCTGCGAATCGAGTTATTATATATCGTATTCGATCGATGACTTTTAATTTGTTTTGGCGGCTCCTCGGACGGCGACCGTTTGTGATTTTCACGACGTTTTCAGTATTGGTACTGAATGAGAAGAATTCCGACGCCGCTGACGACGTTTATGGTGCAATTTTTAACCTTGTGGTTATCATTTTTGGTCAAATTCTGCATTTTATATCTGAAAATTTAAAATTTTTATTAGAAAATTTGTTTGATTGTAGAATTTACAATTTTCTTCTTTTAAAATAACTTTTAAAAATCTTCTTTTATAAGAACTTTTAAAAATGGTTTGTTCAAAAAAATGTGAAGGATTTTTTGTTTTCATCATTCGAAAATGGTTTGTTTCAATTTATTGCTTTATTCGACGATTTCGAGATCTCTTTTTTGTTTAAGTTGAACGAAGAAAAAAGTTTAAAAAAAGTTTTACAAAAGCACTGTTTAAATGTGGCGCTCTTTTGTAATTTACTTCGTTGACCAGCAGGTTTTCAGTAGCGCTCACGTTGTTTGAAAAGGACGTCGGAGAATTTTTTGAATGAATCACAAAAAGCAAGTATACTTTACAACAAAACAACATTTTTTACTTGGATTTGTACTTTTTAAATCAAATTATTGCAATTTTTAACGTTTTGCTTGTTTAAAATTTATTTAGTCAAGAAAATTGCTCAAAATTTCAAATTAAGGTTACAAAAATGAAAATATGCATTAAAAGTACTCAAGTAAGCAAAAATGATATATTGAATTTATCCAACAGTTTCACAATATATTTCCATCTGAATGTTAAAAATTAGGTCACAGTAATAAAATGATCAACATGATAAAACACCATAAGCCTTACCGCGAGGAAACGCGAAACGGAGGAACACATAGGAACAATGCTTGTTTCAGGCTCCAATTCCATGTTAACATGCTAAAAGTGTCACTCGCTACTTTTTATAAAAGTAGTCAATTAAATTGATCCGAACAAGATTTACCTCTAAATCTTCGGGAATCCGGTGCAAAATGCTATCGCTTGTTAAAAGTACGATGGCGAATGTGGCCTCATCTGATAACGGTCAAAATTTCTTATCATAGTTTGTTCCCTATCGATTACAGTAAGAATGATTTGCAAGTACCGCGATATAGGAAATGGTCCACTGGATGCCCCCCTGTGAACCATTCCGCCTTATATGCAAATCTTTTTTTATCGTAATCCATTTGAATCTGAATCTGAATATTACCGCGATAAATAGATCCGAATCTGAATCTGAAGTACCGCGATAAATAGAATACAGTAAGAATGATTTGTAAGTACCACGATTTACAAAATGGTCCACTTGATGCCTACAACGCTCTGTGGACCATTCCCAGTATCTGCAAATCATTTTTATCGTAATCCATTTGAATCTGAATCTGAATATTACCATTTTTATTCAAACGTGGTTTCATGAAGAGCAATTTCGAGTGAAATTTTCGCGCCACCTGGTCCAAAAACGAAAACGTGTTTACCGACCTTGAAAATCAAAAGTTCAAACTGTTTTTTTTTTGTATTGCACATGTACGAATCACGCAAAAATACAGTTCATCGTTTTGCGGGAATTTCATAGAATTTATTCGAAACATGAATTTTTCGATGGTCAAGTTATTTTTGTTTTTTATCGCGATGGCGAACGATTTCAAATATTGATCGACTAACAATCGTTTTGTCGATGAAATCGATCGATCGATGTAATTAACTACGCTCGGGTGGCAGCAAACCTGTGAAACGAAAAAAATGTAGAGTGTGAATGATGGTAAGACACTTTTTCGTCTGCAGCTTTACTGGATGAGATCGATTGTTGATCATATGAAATTTGAAATTAGATTCGTGATACACTTGACGTTCATACAAAATCAGATTGGTTACATGCTCGTAAAATTTGGCTAAAACCATGCATAACGCTTCTGAAAAACAAAAATAATGTCTTCAAATGCTTAGTTCAAAGCTAAAATCCGTTTTAAACCTTTCCCGCCGAAACTGGATTTCTTTTCAATTCGATTGGCCATTGCATGAGTTGAAAAACAGCAAGTGAACAGAATTGCCCGCTAAGTGATGCAGGAAACAAATCTTGGACCGAGAACAATTTTTGACCGAAAACTTTCTTTTGGGAAATAGCCGATGATTCAAATGTCCACGGTTTGTCTGCTAAAATTCTTACTGCACAAATTTGTTCAAAATAAAGTTAGTTAGAAGTGTTTTTTTGTACTGGAATTCAGAAATATCCTACGGTTTTTTTCTATTAAATTCCTTGTTCATCATCCAGTGATTTGCACTAAATATTTCACTAAATTCACTAAATATTAGTGAATGGACTATAACATTGAACGTTCCTTCGACTTCTCTAATGTCGTGTAAAAGCCATCCCTTTTTCGTAAACGGTCCACTTATTTCGCAACGCTTTTCAATATGATTTATGCTGTAATAGTAATAATAATAATAACTGACTCGACTTCAATAAATGAAGGTGTAGAAACAAAAATATACAACGTAAACAACAAATCGTATCACACTGTCTATTCTTTCATCAAAATACACTTCATCCTTCTGAACATCGTAATTCGCCACGCTTGCAAGCCTAATAGAGGGTTGTACCATCGCCAAACATCCAAACGCCTTGAAATACGCGAACTCTACATCGATCGTTTATTTCGTAGTCATACGAAATAGTCGCTGAACAATAGTCACTAAAGTCACTGAACTATAGTCACAAGCCAGCTGCTAAAGTTGGTTTAGAAATACATGTTTCCAACTATTCCAGCATCTGCAATGCTTCATCAAATTGGTGCAATAGGTTGCAGTCGTGAAAAGCGATATAAAATTATTCATATTTAAATTATTCGGGAACTTGGACGATTCCGCGACGAGACTGGTTTGAATTTTAGCCAGGACTTCTGCAACTTTTTGCCCGATGTCGACGTTGTGCCGCTTCCATGAAGTCAACAGCGCTACTGATTTGGTAAAATTAGTGAAACGTCTCGTTCCCTGCAAAAGAAAACAAATTTCGTGTCGTGCTACAATAAGCTATAGCCACGAAGCATCACTGACATGAATACAATTGTATTTTTTGCCGTCCAAAAATAATGCTTCTTTGGAATGGACTTTGGCGCATTTGGCGATATCCGAACAAAATTGAGTTCCGATTTAGTCGATTCCGGCGAAAATTTGTGGCAGGTAAGCCAGAAATTTGATGCTGAAAAAATAGGCAGTCAACCGATTTGCAAGTTGGCTGAAGAAAGATGTCGCTTTCAAAGCTGTTTATTTGTTTCGATTTTTTGCAAAGAAAGTCCTACCGCCAGTGCCAAATTTTTTGGAGAAATTTTTCGATCCGAATGCATAATCGGTTTCATCGAATAACAGTGAAATCAATTCCGACGAGTTGTTTTTAAAAATCGCTGCAATTTCAGCTAAAAAAAACAAGAAAAGTGCTCACTGAACGACACACAAGGACGCCAAACCGTTGAGCTTACGGTTTTTGAACATCTGATCATCGCCGATTGACAGCCGCTTGAACAAGATATCCAACTGATGCTCGAGCAAGTGAAATCCGTACACTAAATCGAGCGAATTCTCTTTATCTTTCTCCTTGTCGTGCGTGATGCCTATGGATGAAATCGGAAACCGTTTGCACTAACGGACTCAAACAAATCGAATGCAAGAATTCGTACGGCGGGAAATTCTTGATGAAACAAGTGATCAATCGAGTTGATCTCCGATGGCCATTTGAGAAACAAATTTTTCAGCATCTCAAATACAACAAAATAAAACAAAAAACACTGACAACTAAACAATTATGAGAACAATAACTAATTCATCTCAAGTCTTTTTCCATTTTCGTTTCGCAGTTCCCATATCTCGACTGCGTGTTTAATCCTTGTATATAAAACTGAAAAGGCATTCACTTCCGTTTCCGACAAATTTCGTTTCACTTTTAATTTTACGGTTTTCAAATTGGCCATTCTTGATATGGATTCAGCAAGCAATGTTAAATCGGGTGGATTATGTAATCCCAGGTGAAGAAATTTCATTGAAAGGGACAAGCGCTCATTATTTCGCAAAGTTAATATCCAATGATTTCGATGATATTTACCAGTATCAAGAGGATAATAATTTGCATGAACGACCCATGATTCCAGTTTCGAGCTATGCCTCACTGCAAATGATAAAAAAGGCATGATTGCCAAATCCCCTATCACATGGAGTTCTTCTAAATCCAATGTCTTGTATTCTGCTGTATGTACTACTTCTTCAGATTTGACTGGATACTCAAATTTGCACACAATCAAAAATAACGATTTCATTCTGTACTTCTCAAAATATTCTTCCGGACTAATAGCAAATGAACAGTAATAAAGTGTAACATTCGCAATTTTTGTTATATTAATATTTTCAAATGTTTTTTCCGCCTCAAAGTGAGCATCAGAAAGCGTAAATTCACCTGTATTAACAATTTCAAGCTTATCCAGTACTGTAAAGAGCCGGTCGATCGCTCTTTAGTTGGAGTACTGTATCGCTTGAAAGTTGATGAGAAAGTACCAGCAAATT